>JBCFYV010009882.1:59328276-59633276 GCA_039000515.1 Timema cristinae
TCAATTTTGGGAGAAAAAAATAAGTTTGTGTTTTCTACAAGTTTCTTCCAACCATAATCGTACTATACTATATTTCATAAATGAAACATATTATACAACTTCGCATTGAATAATTAAACCACCTGAATCACTTCGAGCCATAATGATATACCATACCTTGCGCGTATCCCGGCGGGTACAAAATCTGGTAATCTGTCTATCGACCAAATTGGTCAACCCCATATCTGCTGGCAATACTTTACTCGCGATTCATGATTTGCTTAACTAGTCGCCTTCTTTATTTGTTAAATGCAAGTAATTAAAGGGAATACATACATTATTTGTAACCATCAAGTAATGACGTGGGAAGATTTGAGGACTAATGCCTTTGAGCACATGATCAGTGCTGAATTTGAATAGGTTATTGTAATGTTTTAGCAAAATTAATTTGTCACACTATGGATATTGTAGCATAGTGCATTGCCAGTAGATAAGTATCAGTTGGATACATAAAATAAAATTAGAGGTTAGGGTGAGTTGTGGTTGCACTGGTTCTTTTATTTTCTTGGATGGGGACATATTTAAGAAATAAGTTAAATACAACTTTCCGTTCATGTGAACTTAACACAGGCACTTTATTAACAACCTCCATATTTTTAGTTAGTACATTTTTGGGCAACGCTGCGTTCTGTCTTATTCATTAGTTTGATGCATTCATTCCAGTCTGTTTTTTCTTCTTCTTCATTTTGTGGGTGTATTCACTCCTCTTTATTCTATGTGCAAAATCACCACTACTTGCGCTTAGTTTGTACAGTGTTTCAACTTTTCTCAAGTTTACACCTTGTCTTTTTTCCTGGCCGTGGCTTGCAAGCAAGCAATTGCCTGTTGGAAACTTGTGATACATCATTAGCGTAGTGACCAGAAAACTGGGTAAGGCCAAGCAAAGAGCCTGTAAATCATGACCAGGCTAAGACATAGTTGGGTGTATCATTATAGTCCCAAGAAAGTACCAAAATTACCATGTTATAAACCAGTGACTTTTTAGCAGCTAGTAAATAACAGACTCGATATGATCTGGTGATTAGATACATGCATTTGTAACGTAGCCCCAGGCCACAGACAAGGCATATAAAAGAAACTCAGTCTTATGGTAGTTTTTCTGTGCACCTTGAACCAGGTTGAGTCTTTGGGAACTGGGATCGCTAGGTGCAGTTCTCAGTGAGGAGACACCACTTCCAGGTGAAACAACTCACAACTCACTTTCAAATTGTTCGCTGTAAAGGGGTGTTGGTCCAAACACAATAATTCAGGTAACAGCAATCCCCCCTCCCCCCCCCCCTTCCCAGCTCCAGATTACGATTTACCTCTTTTAATGAACAAATCTTTTCAGACAAGTAACTAGTCAACGGTAGTTGTAATATTTGTAAGATACTTTACAACTAGATAATTTGCGACATTCACTTGAACAAAATAAGGACCATTGTATTCTACGTTTTTCTTAGTAACAATTGCAAACTGAGTAGGCTCAATTGGGGAGTAGGTTTTATTATGGTAACGGGGTGAGACCCGTACCTGAACCTATTTTTATGAAAACTGGTTTATTGACACTAGAAGGCAGATTTTGTATGTTCTCTAGTAAAACACTCTTAGCGATGTTGTCACGTGGGACTGCACTCAGCGATCTTCGTGTTGAACTAAAGCTTTCCCAATGAGCGCAGCCATTTTAACCTGGAGTCTGTGGGTCTGTGCCCCAGGCTTACGTTTCTTTTAAACAAGGCTCTTGTTCGTTAAAAATGAACAACTACTTTGGTATCACCAGCTTTGAAACTCCTTCTGAATGACATTAAAAATATCTAGTGTATGTGAAGCTTACTTTGCCCCTCCCCACAAGTTGAGAGGAGGCTTGTTTGACCAATGGTATCTTACAATTTGGTTAATGCAGGAAAATAAATGTCTCATGTTAGTTTTCTGTGGGAAATATGTGAAGGACCAAATTTGTAATACTACCCATTCAAGTGCATATAATAGTTTTAAGAAGGAGGAAGTAATTATTTTCTGACCGTGAGCATCTCTAGTGATTTAGGAAGGTGAGGAATCACTTATTAACTATCATGATTCTTGATAAAGCAGGCTTTCCCATGCAACACAAACTCTGAAACTCTGATACAAACATAAAAAATTTATTTTTGGATAAATTTCACTACCAGTAATAGTCATACAAATAAAATTATATTGATGGTATTTTTATGTGAGACACTGTTTAAAAAGTATGATCGAAATCCATTAAGGTGGGATAGAAAGGGATGTGAGAAAAATCCAGTGTTTTTACAGTTTTTATGGCAACACATTTTTGTGGCCAAAATAAATAAAATATTGCTCCAGTACAAATATAGAATTTAATTTTCTTCACATGATGACCTCAAAATTTCTTGAATCAAGGGTGTCCTGGCATTCAATTACAACTTTTTCCTTTCATTTAAAAAGTTTGTCATCTAATACCGCTAAGCTCATGATGGAACTGTTGATGTCAACATGTGAAGAAAATTAAACTCTATGTTTGTACTGGAAAAATATTTTAGCCAAAACAATGTTTTATCATAAAAACTGCAAAAACACTGGCCTCTTTTCGCATCCCCTTCCATCCCATTTTAATTCGTTTAGAATTTATAAATTACACATACACACAGTGATATGGGCATTCAGAATGGAAGAATGTATAAGGATTTTTCCTTCTAGAGATAAAAAGACTGGCAATAAATTATTTGTATTAACTGATGCATTTATTTTAGTGTTACGCGTCTGATACCCAACTTATACTTAATAATATAAGGAAACAGGAGTGAGAGTGTTAATTTAAAGCAATGCAGTACAAACGCCTAAATAAATTATGAAGAACATTGGGAGTAGATAAACTCCCCCGACTAGGAATTAAACCCCAACCTTCCGATTCTAGTGTCAAACATGTTGGTACTGGTCCAAAATTATCAGCCTTTCTTACAGTTGAGAACATCGACGCTGCCCTGGTGGTACAAATTCATAGCAAAGAGGAGAAATATGTGGCTCATTCACATTTCTGAGACACATCTCTTCATGGGAATGGAAGGGTTTTAAACTACAATACATACACAAGGCTGATTCGATACCACTATCCAGCGCAGTAGTGTAATGAGAGCTCAACTCACCTTTCTGAGACACATCTCCACATGGCAGTTGAGGTCTTCTACGCTACCCTGCACACGCTCATTGCACACCGGACATGTGGCTTCGTCCACTTTTCGCTTGCGATTTTTGATCCGTAATCGGCTTTGTCTGTTGGCTTTGATCCTTTGATAGGTCTGCAAGCAGGACACAAGAGGGGGAAAAAAAGGCCATGTTAGTTTATCACATTACCCTCGCCCAGGAAAGTATGGGATCTTCAATCAGTAACAGGCTCAGCCAGAAGCCGGGACGAGGATTGATTTTAATGAAAAGCTCGTGCAATCTACTTACAGAAGATGCCATTGAGGCCTGGACTTAGCGAACAGTTAAAAAATCTACCTTTGGTTTCTGAGGAAGATTACCCTCGCTTAACTAACGTTTCTCCATTTGAAATGAGTTGGGCGATCTCATTGTTCTTTGGGGATTGGATACATAATTGAACAAATGAGCGTTTGGTATAAAATCTATTAATATATTCACTGAATTACTCAATATTACGATTATAAGTACCATTGATAGTTGTCATACAAACTTAAATTCTATAAATATCAATAGAAATTAAATACATATGTACTTAAAGTAGAATTCTGCATAATATAAACTTATTTTAGGATACATTTAAGTCTGTAGGCGTTAAATATTAAAATCCCTTTCTGTAAAACAAATAATTTTCAAAAAGATTAATATTTTACAACATATCATTCTAATAGTTACATAAAATAGATATTTTTATCACATTGTCTCATTAACTGTCTTATCCACATGCACTTCAACTATGCCAATGGTGTAGATACGTATAAAGTAGAATTTAGAGTAAATGTACCTGTATTTGCATGGAGGGGGAATGGAAAAACATGCAGGGAGAACCACACTAGCTACACCCGGGCAAGATTCTAGCCCCTACTTTTCCGGGAAGCCAAATAAGACGAGGCTTACATTTAATATGCATGTCCACTGATAAGGTTGTGTAATGAAGTTGTAAATTTGGATGAAATTCAGTTTTAAAAATATACAAATCTTAACAATTGCAAACACAAAGTGCACACTTAGTAAACTTGGAGTATTTTTTTTCTTCCAAAATTATATTTTTTAAAGATTTATTTAGTATTTTATTCAATATATATTACTCTACAACACATAGATTGTAAGCATTAAAGACTTATGAAGGTGTATTGTATAAACCTTTTAACATTGGAATAGACAGACATAAATATACACAAGGAAGGGAAGTAAACCAAAACAACATATTATTTATTAGTTTTTATATGTATAGTGTTAATAAATAGCTACCACGTTTTATCATACATATTTGAAAAATTGATTTAAAAAAAATCAATCTGGTAGAATCTCAGCAAAAAATATAGAAACAAAACTGTATGTACAATATTTATGGAGTTACTTACATAGATAATATGACAATATATTTATTACATAAAATAAACTACAATATGGGCACATCTTCAAGAAGTAAAACTAAATTCTATGAAATTATAGTACACTTATTTATAAAATAAACCGCTTTATCAAAATCAACTCTAAACTTGCAACGGTGGCTGCATGGTCTAAAGCGTCACTCTCGCAGCAGACTAGACTGCCGATTACAGGGAGATCGGGGTTCGAATCCCTGTTGGGTGTACTGAGGGTGGTTTTAAAAAATAGTTTTCAACTATCCCTCCACACAAATGCTGGTTCACTTCCTCCAAATTCAACCTTCATAAATCCTTAGCTCACTAGAGTAATGAGTACATATGCGTATAGCCTGAACCGGTTGTAAGACGCGGTGCTAACAACCAAAATCTACTGTATTATTATTATTATTATTATTATTATTATTATTATCACCGCGTCTTACTACCCGTTCGGGTTATACGCACTTATGCTAATGTGTAATGGTAGGGTGATTGTGAGATGAAATGAAGGACCTACAGTTTAACGTGGAATCCGAACCACGGTGGCAACCTGGCATTCCACACATTCACAAGATTTCTTGTCAGAGGTGTAGGAAATCTACTGTATTGAATTCACATTTAGCTGAAACTATTTTAACAGCTTTGTTAGTAATAAAATTCACTTTTTGTATGAATTCAGACAAATGGTTCAGTGATTAATAGTTTTTGTAAGAAGGGAATTACTATACCCACTGTTTTTAAGATCATGAAGTTAAAGCCTAAATATAATATTAATATTTAGCACCGCGTTTTACTACCAGTTCGGGTTAAACGATTTAAGTACTAATTACGCTAATAGATTAGGAATTGGGAAGGTTTAATTAGAGGAAGTGAACCCGCATTTGCGTGGAGGTAGAGTGGAAAACCATTTAGGAAAAACCACCCCCAGTTCACCCGACCGAGATTCGAACCTCGATCTCCCCGTCCTCAGCAGTCGAGCTAAACACGACCAGTGCGTTATCCAACTACGCCACCTAGGCGGGTTTAAAGCCTAAAGAAAAGTGAGTAGTAGTATAGGATTAATGATGTAGGAACAACTGGTAACATGCCAAGTGAATATTAGTAGGTCTACATAATGTGTAGAGTGTTGAACTAAGGCAGTAGAACACGAATAGTGTGTGCAAGCATTAAATGAATGGATACAAAATATGAGCAAACTCTTTAAGTTTTCATTCACTTTTATTTAAGTGCAAGACCAAAACAAGTTAGTAATAATAAATACACAAGAATGTAAATTAATAACCATAAAATATAAAATAATTACCATTTTGATTTAACATATTAAAAACGGCACTAGTGGATTTAGGGGTGATCATGAAAAGATGGGATTGTGGATTAGGGGGTTAATATTGAGGAAAAACTAATTCCCTTTTAACATGTATTTAAAATTATTTTTATATAGTAAATGACGCATAGTAAAATATTTATAAATGATAAAAATCGTACTTAATTTTTACGCAAACAATTCTTGTTGAGCATAGTTTATTAATTGGAGAAAAAAGATTATATAACGTACTGTACATCTATAAACAAACAATATGCTAACCTTAAATGACTAAGAGTTTCAAATATAGACATAAGAACATAGAAATGATAAAAAGACCATTAATATTCATTTTAATTTATTTGAGATATTTAACGTGAACTTTTCGAACCAATTGATTACATCAGCACACGGCTTATAAACTAATATAAATATAGAAAAGACAAAAAAAAAATCCATCCCCCGGGCGTTTGTTTATCACTGTTAAAGGGGAAATACACATTTCACCAATGATAAATTCTTTCATGTCAGGAATCGAGCCAGAGACCCTTATCTTAGTTGATAAACATTCTACCAGCTGAGATTAGGTGATGGACACAGAAATAATATTATACGTTCAAATAAACAAACATCAATCAATAAACATAACTGTACGTACTTCAATGAATCAACAGAGTTTGCAATACATTGTAACTATGGCACTGTCTGTATGGAGGGGACCACATTTCAATTAATTTAAGTTTAAATTAATTAAATACATGTACGTATTAGAAAATATGTAAAAACCCAAACCCAGCCAAGATGAAATTTCTTGAAATTTGAACATGCAATTTTTTTTTAAGTAACGTGTCTTACTACCTGTTCTGGTTATACGCTAATGTACTATTTACGCTAATGGTTTTAGGGATGAGAAAGGTTATATGTATAGGAAGTGTACCCACATTTACGTGGAGAGAGAGTAGAAAATAGTTTTAGAAAAACTACCCTCAGTACACCCGAATGAGATTTGAACCTCAATCATCGCGTCATCGGGAATCTAGTCTACTGCTAGAGTTGCGCGTTGCCGGCCGTTCAATATTAATATACACATAATATGAGCTACGATTTAAAACTATCTTGTTGCAAGAAAAAGTTTGGAAGTATAAAGGGAATGCCAGTGGTCGCAATAAACTAAAAATAACCAGCCTGAGGCTATTTTGTGGCCTCACATTTCCGAATTAAGGACATTCTTTCCTTACTCTCAGACATAAAAAAAAAAAATCTTAAAACTTAAATTTTTATGTGTGACCAATAATCTTCTGTATGGCTAGTTTTGGATTATACGATCCTAGCTGTGTCCTGATTGGTCACAGGGCATAAAATAACGTTTCCAGAGCCAATGGGTTGAGAGACTGGGAGCATCTCTCGGGACATTTCGCTGGGATTTGTTCACGAGAGTGGGAGTTTGTTCCCCTGTACATATATTTTATAATGTTTATATTTCAAAAGCGTTTTATCGCTGGTGGTTTATGGTGTGGGTGTGTGTGTGTGTGGCTTACCCCACGTACGTGGGTACATATTAAATTTTAAAAGTATCTTTTTGAGAGTTTTCCTGTTGAAAGTTGTGTTCTACCCACTATATATTTGTAGCTAATAATAATAACCAATTTAACAAAAGTATTTGCATCGGCCATAATTATTAATAGGGTTTATAAAGTTATCAAATCAGACGTATTTTTGTACAACGTATACACTATATTTTAATCCAATGTGCCAAAATTGTCATAATATGTTTAGTTATTGTTCATGTATAAAAATATCGTATTACAAAATGTATACATACGGAAATTGTTTCCCAACCACCGGAGGCCATCTACATTTATGAATGTTTCGTTAGGGATTTGGTTAGACTATTTGGTGCATTTGGCTAAGAGGAGGTAATTTGGAGAGATAAAGTTTACCAGCATTTTCCTGATGGGAGAATGGAAAAAACCTATACACCTCTAATGGGTTGAGCTCAAAACCGAGACTTACTAGAGGTGGTGGAGAGGAATCAAGTAATTATAACTCGATTTAATCCTTTTTTACGTTGCACGTAGTTAGACATACAACACGTATCAAGGTCATACAGTGTGTTCATATAGGGTGGGGATTGGGGTGGAAACAATTAGATGATCACCTACCGCGGTGGCGTAGTTAGCTCGACTTCCGAGGACGGGGAGATTGAGGTTCGAATCTCGGTCGGGTGAACTGGGGTAGGCTTTTCCTAAATTGTTTTCCACTCTCCCTCCACGCAAATGCGGGTTCACTTCCTCTAATTCAACCTTCCCAATTCCTAATCCATCAGCGTAGTTAGAACTTAAAGCATATAACCCGAACGGGTAGTAAGACGCGGTATTAAATATTATTATTATTGTTAATTTTTAAGTTACTAATCGTCTAATTGTTTCGACCCAACCCCACATATGCACTCTTAGCTCGTGATTGGAATCGATCCTTGAGGCCCAGGAAGAGGTGCAGTGGAGTGGGAACACATGGGAACGCCGTTCCAGGACTGCTTTTCATGGACAAATATTCAATATATATATATATATATGTATATATATATATATATATATATATATATATATATATATATATATTAGCAAAGTTTTAGACTATAACTCTAATATTTTAAGTTAACTAATTTATTTTTTATAAATATCATGTTATAACTTTTTTTCACACTATGAATCAATAAATTCTGTTAAAATCCACTGAGCTTTCTCTATATGTGAATTTTTGGAATCTTATATGCAGTGCGCTAAGTAGGTTTCTGGCTTAGTAACCATTAAAAAATTATCCAAATAGCTTCTGGAGGCATTTATGTTCGTGAAATTTTTTCGCCTACTGTGGTTTGGTCAAGGTATTAACCCTTCCCCCCCCCCCCCCCCCCCACACACACTTTTCAACATTGGGGTGGCTACGGCCTTGCGTTCCAGCACTGCTAAATTTAGGACTACAACATTGAGCCCTGGATAAGTAGGTAAGATTGCTGTGCTTGCAATATGATAGGAATCGAACCTGGCACTTCTATATTAGTAAGCAGATTTGCTGTGCTTCCACCATGCTAGGAATCGAACTGATGTCCCTGGCTATAAAGGACACGCTACCAAGTGAGTTGGAGGATGGGGGTAGGAGATGAGTTGTTGTGATAGAAAACATCTCCGGATTGCTGGATGGAAGAGGAAAAAGAGAAGGGCCGTGATGAGGGAGGGGACGAGGCTGGGTGTAGAACGAACCCATCAGCTGATCAAGTATGGCCCTGCTCAGATCTATTTATTTTTACAACACACAGCACTGGTTGAGCTGCACGCTTCTAGGGTAGTTTATGGCTGTGTGGTTGATAGCCATTGATATGCCAGATAATTAGCAGCCGTGAATTTGGTAGCATTAACCATTGCGATGGTAGCTATTCTAGTAGATAGTTCATTGAGGATGACATTTCTCTCATATGACATTTCTCTCATTTATTTGTCTAGACCAGGGTCCCCAACCCTATGCTCGTGGGTGCCATGGCGCCTGCCAAGCCTTTTGCGTCTGCCAGCTACTTTTTGACTACAGCTGAAATGTTCTTGACTAATAATTTTAATCTGTCACTTCTACAAAAAAATTAAGTTTGTGCTTCTCCAGGTATGCTGTTCTCAAGAAGTTGGCGATTGAAAGTCCCCCTATTTACAATCCCTCCCTCTCATTCCTCTTATTTGCCGGATCATTTACAAAGTGTACTTTTACTTTAAACCACCGTAGCTTCAAGCTGAATGGTTTTGCTTTTTCCTAATCTCAAAGACCTACCCCTTCAATCATTATCTTCACACTCACTAATACCATGATGATACTTCCTATTTCCTTTGTAAATATCTTTACATGGGTCTACCCAGCTTTGTTTCCTGAATAAGCACAGAATAAATATATATTTTAAAAATTTATCCAAGCACCAAAATGGTGGCAAGTAGTTAAATTGTTCCTTGTGTATTTATTTTGGTCTTGTTAAAACCGTAAATAAAGCCGTATTTTTTAAATTTATTTTTTGTCAACTTGGAGGGGGGGCCCACCACCCTACCGCTAGTTTTGAATGTTCTCTGAGGTACTAAAAGGTTGGGGAATTCTGGTGTGGACCATACATTGTAATTATACTGTTTTGGACCCCTCTCATATATATTCAAAAAGTCATGGATGAAGTGTATTTTTCTTTAAAGAACTGTATGTAAAATTTCCTTTTAGTACTTCATCCATGGAAAATCACGCCTTTTCAGAAGTAATTTTAATACACTACATTTTAAAACTTTCTTCCTTTAGAATTTTCTTTCTTTGTTTCTCTAAAAAAAACTCCCTTCGTTCTATTTAAAAATCAGGTGATATGCTGGCTCCCTTCATCCAATAAAAAGCTAGCCTTCACAACATCAGGTTTTCAAGAGTTCTTATATTGGTCAGTTTTAACACTGCCGACAAGGGGTCCAAGAAGCAAGGGGTGGATCATATATAAGCAGCTTGTGCGTATACATCCACACAGAAAACATAATTTTTAACTGCATTAGCTCTAGTTTTCCGCGTCAGTTCGTAAATGGACAAAAAAATCTATCAATGTCAATTTTATAATAATGAAAGTGCAACTAATAAAATAAATAGTGTATAACATTAAATCTCTACTAATTTCGACAATTAACCAATAAGCAATCCTACAGTGAGAAGATTAAAATCAAATCGTCTTAGCCGTGTGATAACAAGGGCGTAGTAGGGCACACACGCGTCGTCATCATCATAATACCCGGTATCGTTATATTTACTTTTCAACCGTAAGACATACACGGGTCCACATCCGCATCATCACCAGTATAAAACCAAGTATCACTATAACATATATACATTACTCCTTTGTTTTGTTTTATTCAACGAATACATTTATCATATTATATACAAAGCTTTTTATTAATAAGCCAACTATTGTAATTAAAAATAATAAAATTATAACTATATCACTAAATTAATGGTATTTTTAGCCAAAATGAGTCACCTATCCCATACATTTAATCTATATCTTAGCGAAAGAGATAAACCGCATAAAAAACTTATAATTTCCATGTTTAACTACGAATAAACCCGAGGTCCTTATATAAGAACACTAAAACTATTTGGTAGATTAAGGTGTCAGAAAATTGCTACAATAAATAATGTATAATATATTTATTTTGACTTAATAAATATTATATTAAAATTAGGTCTATCAAAATCAAATAGGCTAACTAGAGATGACCAGAATATGTTTAGATTATACCATGGTCAAGATAGCTGTGATGTACTAACAATTTAATGTGAAATTTTATGTTTTCCCGAATACGTTTCTTTAATTTGCTACGGAAATTTTTCCAATTATTCAAATTGAACGAGTGCAATCGAAATTTTTAGAGTTCACACTTCAGTTTTATTTCTCCTAAGGACGTTAGCACCAGAAATATTATCAAATGGTTAACGATAAAGCCAATCTTGTTATCTTCTTAACAAACAAGGTGAGTCATTTAAATCCAATATAATGAGTAAACCCAAGGTTTAAGCGGCCCAGCTATATCAAGCACTCACAAACACACATATAATAAATGGTGTGGTGCATCGTTCAGACTTTCTCCTGTTTTTCCCCCTGAAATAGACATTTACTTAAAAATGCTGTGAAACGAAATAATATGTATATCTATTGTTGTAGAAACACTACACCAAAGATTATAAATTAAATAATGTACACTGTTACTTATTTACTCTATGGCATCAGGAACTTGGGACATTGTTACAGAAAAATTAAGAAAAGAGAAACATCTCTGTCCAACAAAGAGCATATTAATCAAATTTATTTTCAAAGATCTGAATTAAAAATTATATATATTTGCTTATAGCTCAGAGATTATTGGTTTTATAAAAATATAAAATAGGTTTATCTTTAATAGTACTATAACATTATTTTGTCAAGTTATGTCGTATCTCAAATAGTTGTGGAAAAATTATCAAAATTCAAAAATTTCCCTTATTTAAGGTTCCCTCAAAGTAATTTTGTTGTGCGTCGACCATACGGATATGGTACTTGGTGACCATTCCGAGACCTATATCAGGGACTTACACTCCGGGCGAGACAGGCAGGGCCACCTGGTAGTGAGCGGGCAACCGAGGTCACGCCTTCACACCCTTCTCCTCATTCATCCTTGGCACGGTCAGTGAGACGATCCGCCACCACCCGAGACCCACCCTAGTGTGTGATCAGTGGAACAGTCACGGAGTTAAGTTACGAGCTCTCGCAATAGATCACACAGAAGAAAAGGACCCAAAAAACAGCAATCTCGCAAAAAAAAAATCCATTTTGTAAATATATGTAAATGTGTAGTGTAACTAATTGTTCACGTTAAATATAAGAGTGTAATATCTGTATGTTTTAGCATAAGTTTTAGAGATTAAGCCTTAGGGGGAGGGCTGGGCCCAACCTCCCCAACTGACCAAGTATTTTGATGTCTGGAGATAAGAAGAAGGGAAATCATGAATAAACATCCAAACATCAACCATCAATCTTTGAGTCTTGTTATGTTTGTTGACCTTCGTCCTTTCTCTAGCGCTCAGAAACATTTGGGCTGCTATTCCAAACACCTTACCCCTATTGCGCTCAGACACACCCGGGCTACCAACTTCCTTCCTGTCAAAAGAGACCCGTATCCATGAACCCCCCTCTCAGTCACACCCGCTACACTCGTAGCAAGGGAGGGCAACACAAAAGAAACCCACCGGAACACTACGCCATACTCAAGAACCTTTTCACTTCCACATTCCTACTCGTTTCATCTTCGTCAACACAAACTGCTCCCTCATAGAAACCCTATCAACTAAGACCGCTCTCTTCTCCCCCTCCATCGTACAGGTCTTCTGAGTAACGAACGCTCCTCTCTACTTATCCAAGGAGAACTCACATCCAATGCCTCAACTACAGGAAACTACTGCAGAGACTTCTTGACCTAGGCTAGGCATATAACCTTTCTCCCCCCGCTCCTGCCAGTCAAACAGCACTCCTTATTTTGGCTCACAGAATTCCAATCCCTTTCCAACCACCTATACGGCATATGCCATTGCAACTACTGCAAAAAGTCCATTCCTAAGGATATCTGGACCCACGCCTCTTCTGTGGACCCCTATCTGAGTTGGTGCACTCAAGCTCTACTCACCGGAAGGGAGTGAAAAATCAATACTCCATCAACTCCCCTCCCAAGAAACCGCTCTTCGGCCTATAAACCAATACTAAACCCGGAGACCGCACAATACACTATAACAACCATAGCCAGTGCCCAACAACGAAGAAAAAGATAAGAAAACAAAAAAAGTTGGTGCCCAACGTAGGGCCTCTTCCTAAAGAAGAAAGAAGAGAATAGTGATCGGCTGAAGGCATCAGAGTACCCCACACCCAAGCACTCACCAATTTTCCAAGTTTAGAAAAACTCAGTGGCGTTCAAAAAAAACTAAACAAACAGACAAACAAAAAATATACAAACAAAAGCACTAAACAAACAGATCAAAAAACTAACTGCAAAATGCCTAGACGCCCCCGACATTAGTGCGGTCGCCCCAACTGCCATGAAAAGGAGAAAGAACAATCTACTGTGAGAAATGCGAGGAATGGTATCATTTACTCTGCTTAAACTGGGAAGAAAAAGACACAGATACCACCTGGATCCAAATTATAAGCCAACCTTGCAACGAAAAAACGGTCGCTGAGCATGGCGAACTTGAAAAGGCAAAAGGCCAAAAGGCAAGCCAATCGCCCGCAACCATGGCCGCTAAACCCCCATAACCCATCTTCCAGGCTATTCTTCCAGGATTCTCAGGCCTGGACTACAAATACCCAGTGGCATTCCTGCGGAAATGTGAATCAATCCTCCATGACAGCCACAACTAAGGAGCTGTGGACAACGTTAGTGAAGGAAATATTGAATCAAGACGCCACGCAATGGTGGAAATATTATGAGGAATATTCCAACACTTGGGAAGAACTTCAAAAAAGGCTCCAAGAACTATTTTAATCTCCAACACTAAGAGTCAAACTGCAAGTGAAGCTATATGGAGAAGCACAGACAGCCGGAGAATCTACCGACCACTTCATTCAAAGAAAGATGAGACTGAACAAGCGTTTCTTCCCCAACGCTCCCGACAAATTCTACCCCTCACAAGTAAGCTCCTCCACCCTACCATCCAGCCATTTATCACCTCCGTCCCACCCACTTCAGTACACCGATTACTGGAAAGAGCTCAGGCAGTGCAACGAGATATACTCACATCTAACCCTCACTAACAACCAAAATTCCTTCCCCTAGAATAACTTCGAAGTACCAGACCCCCTCCTCAATGCCATTTCTGTCTTAACCAGCATTTCCACCGAGAGTGCCCCATACTCCTCGCAAGAACCGCGGATCGACCACGCGACACACAAACCACACAGCAAGGCACGGGAAACGGAACCAGGGGATGAAAACGTGGTTGAACTCATCCTCAGCACAACAGGCCATACTTAACAGTAGACCGCCAGCAAACTTACCTCGAAACCCAGTTCGCACGCCCTCAAGAGAACTTCGAGCCGTCCTAGACTCCGAAGCATCGCAGAACTTCATCAGGACCACAGCCCTTGACTCTCACACACGGGAACGAATGATCAAAGCACCCACCTCGGTGTCCCTGGCCAAGGAAGGAACATAACTAAATATTCGAGGCCACTTCCAGCTCCCTGTAGAGATAAGGCACAGCAATATGGTATTACGTGTCTAGTCACAGATGATCTCGTGGAAGAAATCCTTCTGGGTTATACGTAGATCACCGACCAAGAGGTAATAGAGGATTACCAGCGCGCATGTGTACTGTTCAGAAAGGAGCAAAGCGAACAAATATATTGGGTCGCGAAAGGACCAGAAAAGGTCAACAAATTCAACCCTAAGGATGTACAACAAAACTTTCCCCCAGCACTACAGACCCAAAGCTTCCAAGTCATCAAACAGCATTAGAAGGCATTTGACATCTTCAATCCGTAAAATCAAACCAATTGCACACAACATCAGTTCCACCTGAAAAATGACCACCCCATCCGAGGACCCACATACAGATACTCGCTTCAGAAGAAATAGATAATTCATAACCAATTCGAAGAAATGTTCAGAGAAAATATCAATGAGTCCAGCACACCACAGTACCAAGCACAAACAGTCATCATCGAAAGAAAAGAAAAGCACCTAGGCTCTGCAATAATTATCGTCTACTCAACGTGGCAACAGAATAAGAGAATTTCCCGCGAATTCACATCCCACAGTTTCTTCAAGAGATAGGTCGAGCCAACATCTTCACTACCTAAGATCTCAAATCCGGGTACTGGCAGATTCTATTAGACCCTGCATGCAGACACCTCACTGCGTTCAGCACACCCAATGGAGAAACTTATCAATTTAAGGTCATGCCCTTAAGGTTAAAAGTGGCACCGGGGACATTCCAAAGTATGATGAGCCACCAGATCATAGCAGGATACTAAGGAAAATTTTGTTTCGCCTACATGAATGATATTATCGTATATTCAAAATTTTACAAAGAACCTCTCGAACATATAGAAAAGGTTTTGAAACCGACTTACAGGCGCCATGAAGAAGTGCGAGTTCGAGGAAACCACGCTAAGCTACTTGGGACATATCATCTCCTCAGAAGGAAATCGCCCAAGCTCCAAACAGCTCAAGGTGATCCAAGAATATCCCACCCTAAAACACGGCGGCAACTCCAGAAATTCTTCAGGACGTGTAACTTGCTACGAGAGTTCATCCCGAACATGGCCGAGATCACCAACCTACTCACCACCAGATAAGATGCGACTCAGAGATGGAAATGGGGTGTTCTAGAGCAAAAAACCTTTGAACAAACGAAAGAAGCATTTAAACACATCCAGGCCCTACACCGACCCGACTCAGACAGACGCCAGAGGAACAGGACTAGGCGCGCGGTCCTGTATCAAGAAGTAGTAGGACGCAGAAAAATTATTTCCTAAGGTAGCGCAAAGCTGTCAACCACGGAGCTCCGTTATCACAAAAACGAACAAGAATGCCTCACCATAATATGGGCAATAAAAAGGTATCATATATACATAGACAAACCGTTCACAATAAGAACGGACGTGAAATGCCTGACGTGGCTAAACAATATGAAAGATGGCAGATCAAAGCTAACACGTTGGTCTCTGCTACAACAAGAGTATAACTTTACGCTCTAACCCCAACCAGGGAAGGAGAACGAGCTACCAGATGCATTATCAAGAAACCCGGGAGACGAATCCACGGAGGAAGGCACAAGAAAATGGAATCGGATGATGCTACCAGAATATATCCTTTTCCACCTCCCGAGCCATTCCGCCTCCTCAACCTACCTTCCACCCAGACACTATCCGAGAGGGTCATCAAGGCCATGGCACGGATCCTCACACACAGAACCAAATAAGATGGCTGGAATACATAGCGAGAATTCCCATCGACCAACGATTCAGGTAAGAAAAACTCCATGCTACCAGATTCACTTATCAAGATGGCGCGCTGCTGTATAGAGAATATAAAGATCAAGCAATGAAGATCGCGGCCACACAAGAGATGAGGGGAGAGATTCTGAAATATTTCCATGACCACGTGGAGGCGGGCCACCCAAGAGAAAATAACACTTTACAGAATCTCAGAAAAATATACTACAGGAAGGGAGTAACCAGACAAGTAAGAAAATATGTCCAAGCTTGCCATACATGCGCCACGATGAAGACCTTGAGGAGAATGATGAAGACACCATGGAAATCCAGAGAACCTACTTCACCAAGGAAAGAAGTCGCAATAGACCTCATGAAGCCCTACCCCAGGTCAACAAAAGGGAAGAGATTTCTCTTAGTCATTACCGACCTCTTTTCCCGATGGACGGAAGCTTTTACCCTCTCTAAGTCCAACGTTACACAAATCCAACGATTCTTGGAACAGAAAATCATCCCCATATGGGGATACCCAGCAGCACTTCTTACAGACAATGGTCCACAATTTCACTCGTCCACATGGAAGAAGATCTTCTGAGCCTGGAAAACCAAAAGGCGGACAACCACAGCGTATCATCTAAGTGAGAATCCAGTAGAAAGGAAGAATTAAGAGCTAAAGGTGGGGATTCGCATGAGTATCCTAGGTAAGGATCAATTCCAATGGAGCAAGGCCATTCCCCAAATCCTTTTCCAAATCCGAAACAAGAAAACGAGGCCACCGGTTTTGCCCCCAGTGAACTTCTTTCGGGCAACTGCTCAGACGACCCGAAGACTGGGTTTCAGAGGAAACCAAACCGGCACCTGCCCCAGAAGTTGCCAAGCTACGTCAACAACGAGTCACAAAACTAGTTTCCCAACTCACGGAGGCAAGACTACACCAAAAGAAATACCCGAAAAAATACGTAGGGAGGCTGGAAGATGCTGAAAAGGACCCCCTGCCCATAGGAGCTAGAGTCCTTATGAGGAACCATCCATCGTCCAACGCGGCCGAAGGAATCCACGCCGGATTCTGCTTCAGGTGGATGGGGCCGTACACCGTGCAGATACAGTGCAGACAATACATGTACTAGCTTCTACTAGACTCGAACCACAAGCAGACGAAATCAAGGGACACCAAGACCAGGTCCAGCTAAGGCCTTCGCGAAACCCGCAAGAAGGAGAGGAACGAGCCCCTAGTCCGGAACATAGTGATCGCGGGAAGTGTCCAAAACAAAAGTTCTAAAAAAGTGTTCAAAGTGACCGCTAGAGAAACTTTCGCCTCGGAACGGGTCAATTTTACAAGGAGGAATTGTTGTGCGTCGACCGTACGGGTCTACCTCTTCTTTTATCCATGAACCCCCTTCCACTCACCCCCCCACCATCCCCCTCCCGTTACCATCGCAGCAAGGGAGGGCAACACAGAAGAAACCGAGCGGAACACTACGACATATTTAAGAACCTTTTCACTCCCACACTCCTACCCGTTTCATCTTCGTCAACCCAACCAGCTCCCTCACATAAACCCTATCGTCTGAGACCCCTCTCTTCTCCCCCTCCCTCGTACAAGTCTTCTGAGTACAGAACGATGCTCTCTACTGATCCCAGGAGTACTCACATCTTATGCCTCAACGACAGAAAACTACAGCAGAGACTTTTTGACCTAGGCTTAGACATCTCACCTCCCTCCCACCTTCCCTGCCAGTCAAACAGCACTCCTTATTTCAGCTCTCAGAATTCCAATCCCTCTCCAACAGCCTATATGGCATATGCCATTGCAACTACTGCAAAGAGTCCATTCCTTAAGGATATCTGGACCCACGCCTCTTCTGTGGACCCCCATTTGAGTTGGTACACTCAAGCTCGACTCACGGAAAGGGAGGAAAAAATCAAGAAATAAGCAAGATGACACGTACTCCGCCAACTCCCCTCCCAAGAAACCGCTCTCCGGCCTATAAACTAATACTCAACCCACAGACCTCATCACACATCATAACAGCCACAACCAGAGTCCGACGACGAAAAAAAAAGATACAAATATAAAAAATAAAAATTCATGAGAAAATGAGGGTTTATATCTTATTTATAGTAATACACATTGTCTAATATAAAATTTAATCGAAAGCCTTAAATAAATTTCGATAAATTCCTTTTTTTTTCTCTCTCTTTTTGCTCATCAGTAAACTACAATTTAATTTGGGGTTGAACATCTAATTCCGAAAACCCCTTGAGAATACCTTGTGAAAACCCCAGATACCATGTTTTAGTTCAATCGATATAACAGTTTCGGCTTTTGCCCGAGGTACAGACAGACGGAATTGCGAAAAAAACTTTTTTGGTTTCAGGGGGTCATGAAACGTCAACATTTATAAAATCACGAGTTCAATTTTTTTACAATCATAATACTTTCTCTCCGAGGTGTCGAGAGAAAGTAAAAATACTGTCGGTATCATGAGTGATAATGTGTTGAAGTTTAGTTAGATTTAAAATGAAATTGAAACTAGATTTTAATGGCAATGCATATAAGCGATCTATAATCATTCAAATTTTAATAACTCAATTATAATGATATTCCAACGTCTTAGTTAAGTCGGTAGTGAATTTTCCTGCTGAACTAGGGGTCAAGGTTCTGTTTTTCGGGATGAATTATTGATTTTATGTTCACCATTTATATTCAAATCCATGTGCACTGTTTAGTTATCTACATATTGACATCAAAAGTGTAAACCTTATGAATGTAGAATTTAGAGGAAATGTTTCTGGATCTCTTTGAAGGGAGAGTGAGAAACCACGCCCTCAGTATCGGGATTTAAAATCAGTTTTTCCGTCATCGGCAAACCAGAACAGACCAATAAACCATTGCCTAAATTCATGTGTCTACCGATGTGGGTGTTTCAATTCAATAATATTTAAAGTTAGAATTTACACTTTATGAAGAAATTTTAGTGTGCACATTTATCAAGCAAATAACACAGAGTAGGGTTTGTTCCATTGTATCGAAGTTACAACAATGAGAAGCCTATTTACTGAAATCTGATTACACATATATCCAAAAGGTTCTATGGCACAAACAAATTATTTACACTCATGCGTGTATCGGTGAACACGTGATATAAACGCTAAGCTTGAATAATCTAGCTTGAGTGTGACAGTAAGGTATGGACTTGAGTCCAGACTGGATGTAGCTCCCTACTGGGTATGGTTTTCCTAAGTAGTTTCCCATTCTACCTTCACATAAATGTGGGCTTATTTAAATCTCAATTCTACCTTCCTCATCTCTACCAGATTAATTTTATTCAATCAAATTAAATTCCACAGGTAGTTGGATGAGGTACAATTTAAAAAAAAATTGAATTGAAGGTATTTAAATTGAGAATACCCACTTCGGTGGCCGCATGGTCTATAGCTTCATTCTTTCACTAGACTAGACTGCCGATGAAGGAGAGATTGGAGTTCAATCCCGGTTGGGTGTACTGAGAGTGATTTTTCTAAATAATTTTCCACTCTCCTTCCCCGCAAATGCAGGTAAAATGCTTCTAGATACAACCTTCCTCATCACACACCCACTATCGTGATTAGTACATAGTAGTATAACCCAAATGGGTAGTAAGACGCGGTGCTAAAAAAAAAAGACACAGTAATGAAAACTACCTGATATCGTTCATTAGGTACCTCTAAAGAAAAACTTGTCAAATTGTAAATGAGTGCTGTAGACAAACGTCAACGACAGCTCAATCAGTAAATGAGAAAATTAGGACTTACATCCCAGCGGCCCTCCGGTGTGCCATCCGCAGTGGAGGCGAGCGTGTCTGTCCGCCTATTCGAGTTGGAGGTGATGGGGTGGCCAAGTGGTTGACGCCGTCCTCGGTTCACCGCACTCAACTTGTAGAGCCGCTCTAGTTCCTGGACGAAATGACTTTCAAGCTCTCCCGAGCGGACTGTCACTCCACACACAGGGCAGCATCCTGGCTCGGATGGGATCTTCTTCTTCCCTGAAACACCACATAACATCTCCTTTTATTAAATATCCCATTAAACTAGATAATACAGCTTGAACCAGCCACCGCATCAAGGTGTGGTTTTAACAAGAAAACAATCAATTTAATAGTGGCGATCCTGATATATGAACAGAATATAAATATTCCCTTTTCCTCTACCTATTCGTATTGGTCTCCTACTTTTAGTGTTGTGTATCGTAGCCTTGATTTTTAAATCTTTATGTCACAATCATGATTTTAATTGCGTAATCCTGATGTGACGTGTGGTGCCCATTGGGCGAGAAATTATAATGACATGTTGTAACAGGATGAAAGAGAGATGCTTGGAGTATATGAATGATGGTTTTAAATTGAAACTAAGATTCAGAAGTTAGAGGAAATTTACCCGTATAAGATGGTTAAAACATTTGTTGGTTATCATCTTAACGCCTAGGCTAGTAGCCTATTAATTTTTCTTTTTGTGTCGATTTTTGAGTGAATGTGCCATTCTCTATGCGTATAGTTTGACGAAACAACAACAAAAAAAAAAAAGTACAAACGCATTTTCACTGGCTGAGGCCACCGACACCCAACCTGGGGGAAAGAACCCCTTACCTTCATGTCACCGTGAACAGTCATTGATAAGCTTGTCAATTAGTCTGCGTACCCACCGTAGTGGGTTAAAAAAGTTGATTGAGTTAGTAAACCTACTAAAAGAGCTTCTCGTGGGGGGCTCCGAGACCCCCTTCCACAGTCCCCCTCTACACATGTATAAAGGACTGTCCTGTCTTGTGGAGTAGAGCTGGGACATTGGCACGAAGGAAGGAGGTATCGTTTAACTCGGTGAGGTCAACCCTCTGCGTTATCTCGTGGAAGACTGAGCACTGAGGTATCCATTGAAACACACGTTAGTGACTTTTTAGGGTTGGGGGAGGGAGTGGCGAGTGTGTAGGGTTTGGGATAGCACTCTGATTTACAATGCATATCCGGAAACGTCACACTGAGAGTTTCAAAATTTTCGAAAATGAACCTTTTCATGGGCGTGCAACTTTGAGACACGGAAATTATCTAACACTGGTCATGGGGTCAGTGATTGACAGCTGCAGCTAGGATATTTTCTGTGGTTATGAATTTGGAGTGAATAAACCTTTTAACTTATAAGCTTAGACGTAATTCAACTTGTTGTATTAAATAAATATGCCTGGAAGAAAATTTCATATTAAAAAAAGACATTGGAACGCGAAAAAAAATGACTTACTAGCTTTAATTAATGTAAATAAGGGTATAATTTAGATGAATTATACCTGCTCTCGGGGGAGAGAGTAAAGCTAGTTAGAAAAAACAGAAAGGGTTTTGAGTCCCTAATTCTCTGTTACCAGCAATCTATTCTAATTGGAGGGGGGGGGGGGGGGGGGGCTGAAGTATTATAGCATGCAACCACCAAAATGGGTAGTGATACAAATTCTTTATGATGTGCCATCAACCATTTCAAAAGAAAGACATTTCAAAAATTCATGGAAATGTTTGTTTTTATAGAACAATTTTTTTTTTCATTCAAAAGTGATGACATTTTAATTTACAGAGTATTGATCATGTATATCAAAAGTTACAGCAGTATTTCACAAAAGTTGTATACTCGTATGAATTTTTGTTCTCACCGGGAATCAACCCCGAAACTTATATATGGCATACCTTCAGATATAGGGTAGCGAGTTCATGGATATTTATTGGTGCAGCGTATCTTACTATCCACCAAGGCCATTTACATTTAATTACGCTAATAAGTAGGTATGAAGAAGGTAGAAGTATTCCACATCTGTACAAAGGGCAATTAGGAAAACAATTTAAATGTATCAGCCCATGTTAACTTTGTGGAAACTTAGCATCGATATTTTTATTTTGTGATCCGAACTTTCGTGCAGGGACTGGGAAACCATTTACAGTAACATCCTGGTTCCCGCATTTGCGTGGAAAACCCGGGAAGAGTGACTCAAATCCCCGGTTTTCTCAAATTGATATTAAATATGTTTTTGACCAGTCGCGGCTCGTGCACTTAAACATTGGGAGGGCTGCATTTATGGGAGGGGGTGGGGCTACCAGGGATTCTGCGGGGTATGGAATTTTTAAAACTCTGGCATTAAAATTAAAAGTTACATTTTTAAGTCATCCTGAGCAATCTTTAAGAGCATCCTTATTTAAAAAAAACATGTTCACTACTCTGATATTGAAGTTCCACCTCGTACTTAAAGGTACTTAAAGGAATATGGCGAGACACATTATCAAGCACTGAGAGGCACTGCGATGATAGTGAAAAATGCAGGTATGCTTGAAAGAGTGCTGAAGCAAAACGCCACTGGGAGTTTCGCAAAGCTATCTTTTTGCATTATTAGGTTTAGCTGATGGGCATAACAGTGTACAAAATGTACATTTGTGTAGGTTTCTTAATTATTGCTTGTACTCCTCCTTTTTCCCCGCTCATTACAGATGCTCCATCATATGTCGGTGCAATGAGTTTATCGGTATGTTCCTTCAAAACAATGCGAAACTGTTTTAAAATGCAGTCAAATAATTATTCTGCATTCAGAGAATTTGAAGTAGGAAATCCCCAAAATCTTATGTGGACATCTCCTTCCCTTTCGTAATGGAGTACAATAACCATTTGATTTTTTTCTGAGACATCAGTAGTATCATCTGACATCACAGCAATAAATTTGGCCTGATTTATTTTGGTACAAACTTTTTCATGGCACACTTCTATAATGAAATCTAATAATTCGTACTGAATAGTCTTTGAAGATCCCTTTACCACAGTTGATTTATTTAAATTTTATTTAACAGGCTCTCTGGGCTGCATCACAGAAAAGCCCGTGCAAGCGCCATATAGTGCGACCCTCTCCTTACCGCTCCTCCTACCCCCGGGAGGTCCGTGAAGTTGGCAGCACCACTAACGGCACAAATTCTGAAACCTATGCAAATATTTAGTGCTGAATTTGTGCCACAAGAATATCCTATACCCATAATTTGTGCCACCATAGTTTTCGTGAAAACATCCAAAAACAGTGGTTGATGCTGGCAGTACCCATAACGGCACAAATTCTTAAACCTATGCCAATATTTAGTGCTGAATTTGTGCCACAAGAATATCCTATCCCCATAATTTGTGCCGCCATAGTTTTGTGAAAACTTAAAAAAAAACTCTAGGTTCTGCCAACTTCACGTCTCACGTAGGCCGTTGTTTCATTTCTTTCCCCCCTTTCGATACATTATGCTGGCCACACGTTTCTCTCTTTGAAAGCGTATTTAACCCAGGGGTGGGAAAATGTTTGGTTGTCCAAGCACCCACAGTTTTTTGAAGTTTTCACAAAAACTATGGCGGCACAAATTAAGGGGATAGGATATTCTTGTGGCACAAATTCAGCACTAAATATTGGCATAGGTTTCATAATTTGTGCCGTTAGTGGTGCTGCTAACTTCACGGACCTCCCCCGGGCGCTCTCCACCAAATGACCATCACAAGCGCATGCGCCAGATAGCCAGTTGGACTGCTCGAGGCCACAGCCCAGCACGGATAAATATTGTTGCGTTTTTACTTTCAACTCCATTGCTAGGCAGGCACGCAAAATAAGACTGTAGTGTGTTGAGATCATAAGTAATTAAGAGGGGCGTTTATTGTAATGTTTAAGCAGCTAACAGCTAAAACCATGATGATGCTATTCTGTTATTCACAAATAACTCAGATAGTTCAGGGAAGCCTGCAGCCCTATAAGACGAGTCGCCACTGTCAATGACCCATGTCAATGCTTTATTGAAATTCATTTTATAATGTTTCCAGCGTTAACGTCCTAAGGAAACATTAAACTTAAGTGGAAACTTTAAAACTTGGGACGTCTTGAGTGCCATATCCTTCTTAAGTAACAAGAAGGAATACTGAAGTTTGACGACACCGTGAAGGGTCCTGGTGAACATTCTCTCGTTGACACAGTGAAGTGAAGTTGTGCATTGTAAACAATAAAGTCAGGATGTATTAAATTGTCAGCAAACCAAAACAATGGATTCCTGCATACCCACCTTATCAAATATAGATCAAAGCTGAGCAAACTGTTTTTAGAGAGGATAAGCGTCAATTATCCCTACTTGAAGGATATGCGCCCCACTTATTGGTCAGGAGTACATAAGGTGCGGCAGAAGGGAGCGCGAGTAATTTTACAGTTTTTGTAACATTACATTTTTTTTTGTTGCTAAAATTAATAAAAAATTACTCCAGTAGCAGCATAGAGTTTAATTTTCTGCATATGCTAATATCAACAGATTTTGAATATATGTCAAGGCTGTCCTGGAATTTGGTCAAAACTTTTTAAATAAATAGAAAATGTTTTGACAAAATTCCAGGTCACCCTTGGCATATATTCAAGATCTGTTGATATTAGAATGTGCAGAAAACAACTTTTATGTTGCTAATGGAGACATATTTGATTTATTTTGGCAAAAAAAAAAATTAAATTCTATAAAAACTGTAAAATGGCACGTGCTCCCTTCGGCCACGCCTTAAGGAGAAACCAAAGTCCTTTAAGTTGGGAAGTTACATCATATCTGAAGAGAAGCTCTTTTTTCTAATATCCAGCGAACGTGTCGGAAGTGTTAAGGACCACCCACCATGTGGTAGCGTGAAAGTAGTGTGCGGTGCACGACCAAGATGATTGCCTTCTACTAATACATTTCTTTAATCTAAAATAACGATATCTACGTTTAAATTATATTTTCTGTATACTATTAACACTTTTCAATAAATATAATTAAAAGATATTCTTCTATATATTTCAAATCACACCTGTTTTTCTCCCACAGCCCCCATATCCATCCTGACAAATCACATATTAGAGGTTGGGACAGTAGGGGTAGTGAGAATGTGACCGCAGTAACGACTGTGTTACACAGGGTAGCGTTCGTAAATATAATAGTGTTATGATAGATATTTAAAATGCTAAGAAAATGTCGTGCTCCCAGATGTTTTAGCAATAACAGTTCCAATAAGTCCTTACTTAGGATGTGTAATATTTTTAAAAAAAATTCTACATAGTGAAGAATTTAAAACAAAATTAATCAACCCTGGTCGGGTATAATGGGGCACTCTACGCTACAGAGAATCTTTGTTTCCCTATTAGTTTAAGTTGGTATATCTGACAAGCGCCGCTTTCTGTGACTTTTATTTTAACATTCACTGTCTTTCAGTTGTTGTGTTTACTTGTTAGCAGTGACAAATATTTTTAAGTTAAACGGTGAGATTGGAACAAATAATACCACATTGAACAGTTAATGTAACTTGTTTTTGTTGTAAATATAATAATTCTTTTAATTTCTCTTAAATATAATTGTGTAGCTAGGGTTCTTTAGTGTTTGACATGGAGGCTTTACTAAATGATGAACAAATTTTAGTAGAACTAGTGAGACCAGAGCCTGCCTGATATGCCAAATGATTTTAAGGATTTGTCTGATCACGAAGATAAAGTAGAAAATATAGAAGAAGACCACGTTGAAGATGATATACTTACTACCGATGCATCTGAATAGGTATGTATTCCTGAGTCAGAGAATGAAAAATAAGATAATGTGACTCAACATAGAATAAAAAGAGCTCAGATTTCAAAGCAAACCAATACTTCAGTCAGTAGGCCTACTTCCACCGATACATCCAGCAACCCTACAAACATACCCAGTATTCAAAGAGATAAAATTTCACAAGTTATGCAAGATTTTAAGTTTATACCAAAGAAGGTTTCTTTGAAAGATAATAATGGTTATCACCGGCCATCTATACCTCCTTCAAAAGAAAGCAGTAAGAGTATCTAAAAGAAATATAGTCCTAATTAGGTCTCGTTCTGAAAAATCTTCAAAGGTGTTTGGAGAGAGTTAAGTTGATTTGATTTGATTATAAATAAAAACAAGATTCATGACATTGTAAAATTTACCAATCAAGAAATTGCATGTCAGCGGGCTAGTTATAAAGATGACCAAAATTTTAATGGTCAAACCTCAGTAATTGAAATTACTGTCGGGCCTTGTTAGGATTGTTCATTTATTTTTGTGCAGAGATCCAAAACCAAACTTCGATAGACACATTTTTGCATATTACTAGGGGTGTTCTAATAACTAGAATTGGTATGCCTCAGAAACACTTTGAGTTTATGTTGAGCACTTTGCGTTATGACAATAAAACAACCCGGGCCGAGAGAAAATAAACCGATCCTCTAGTTCCAATCAGATAAATGTGGGCCTCATTTATTAATAATTGTAAGGGTTCTTATAGATCTGTATCTTATTGCAACACTAGATGAACAACCTTTATTGTTTAGGGGAAAAAGTATTTTCCCTGTGTGTATCCCCAACAAACAAGCCAAGTATGGGTTGAATATTGTTATGATGTGCCATTCTAGTAATAGATACATGGTAAACGATATACCTTACTCTGGTAAGAAAATGAACACAGAAGGTAAACTTTTAGGTGAATTTCCTGTAGAGAAATTTGTCTTTAACAACCCATGTTAGTAACCGTAATATTATTGCCAACAATTGGTTCTCGTCCGCTACTCTATTCAACTATATGTTTAAGAAATACAATTTAACAATGTTTGGAACGCTTTGCGAAAATAAGCATTAAATCCCTGAATAATATTTTCATACAAATTAAGGTCAAGAAGAAACATCACTGTTTTTCTTTTGCAGGGGACTTACATTACTTTTTAACGTACCACCCCTCCCAACGCCCCAAAAAAAATCCTTCTCCTTTCAAACATGCATCAGGGCCAGAGTATGATGAAGAACTAAAACATGCAAGGGATGATTCACTTTTACAACAGATGTTTATGACCAAATATGTGTAACATACACCTGCAGCCGAAAAACAAGACGATGGCCTCAATGCCTTATTTATGGAAAGATCAACGATGCATGCTTGACGGGTAACATAAACAATAAATAAAACATTTTTTTTAGTAAATAAAAAAATTAGACCCTATGGGAAATTTTCTATTCATGTTGGGAGAGGTATTGATGACGCCTTGGATGATTCACTTGAAACCCCTATACTAATGAGACTAATCCTCCTGGCTATCGCAATTCGATTGGGGCTGAGATGCGATCGTCCGGAAGGTGCTTCACTGCCCAATATCCTAATAGATCAAGGCCATTGTAGCATGTTCAGAGTGCATACAACTTGTGTTTAAGAGTCATAGTTTAGTGATTTGTCGTCATTGTGTGAAGTGAAAACCAAGATTTTTATTAAACAATTTTTTTACAAAAAAATTAACAAGATAAAATTTTCATTTATTTGTTTTATTTATATATATATATTAAAAATAATCTAAAAGAGGCTCTACCAGAAAGCTAATTTAATTCAATAAGTGTGTTTTTATCAATAAAAACTAATTGTGAATCTGTAAAATATGCTGTGTTTTTTTTGCCGAGGTACTCAGTTCTCCAGTGCACTGTTAATGTCTCTCTAAATTAAGGATACTGGATTAGGGTTTAAGAAATATGCCCGTATATTAATTCTCACCGTCATCAGAATATGTGGCACACCCAAAATATTTTTTTAAAATTTACAAATCTGATATCAAAGTTTATAAAAAAAGAACGGTTGTGTGATTGAGCATCTCATTTTAAATTTAATACCTCAAATATTTAATTTTTTAAATGTTATTTGACCTGGTTTTTAAAATTGTAATGGTCAAATTAGTGGCTCTATTTGAATTACGTCACAAAATTTTTTTTACACTAAATGCGTCCTCCTTTTAAAAGTGTGTTAGAAGAATTGCGTACCTGTTTAAAAAGGTTAACTTTATTTTTATAATTCAATAATGTAAATGCTTATCTTTTCTTAAATCCCTTATTTTATATAAGTATTATGAAAAATTAAATTAAATAAATAGATATTGTGTTTCTTAAGTTAAATTTAAGTTTATAAAATGAGTACATCATGTCATTTTCCTGGTAAATATAATTTAAAATTTATATTTTTTATAGTTTTGCATTTAACACTAATTTTATACTTTTTGTTCATTGGTAAATATGTGACATATATTATGTCTGACCACGGGAAACTATCTAGCTTAAGTTAGTTGAGATCGTGTGAAGTCTTGTAAGGTTTGGTGAAATCTGGTAGGGTTAGGTTAGGCTAGTTTGGGTTAAGTTTAGTAAAATCTTGTGAAGTTTGTTGAATTATGTCGAATCTTTGATTTATGTTGAATGATGTTGAAATTTATTAAAGTCTGTTGAAGTATGTTAAAATCTGGTGAAGTATTATGAAGTTTAATTATGGACAATGAATATAGAAATAGATGTGTATCTTCTTAAATCGTTTGGACAAGTTTTACAATGCTGTACTAAACTAAGGTGAGTTTATCTTTTAGTGGTACCACTAATATTCGTAATAAATTGCTAGACCTCTGATTTTACCCAGTGTGTACGTAAGAGAGGAATCTATTATAAACATATAGTCAGGTCATGGCTGAGGATGAGTTATAGAGTTGGTTGGGGTCAATCCCATGCAAGATACAACCACTGTTGATCTTCAACTTAGTTTTAAAAATTCTTATTAGAATGAGGCCTTCATTAATAGGATAGCATCGCCTACCACATGCAGAATTGGCAAGAAAGAGATAGGAATTTCACAGTTGTCAGCTTGAGGGTATGGTGGTAAGGATTGCGTAGGTTTTAAGGAATGGGTTGGAAGGTAAGGGGTAAGAGGGATCTAAGCCTCATGTGTATTTACTCAAACATTCAAGTTTAAACACATAAATTGTATGAGGGGTTCTAGTGTAGAGGATTTTACGTTTATAGGTTCTAGTCTTACAAAATTGATATGCAGCAAGCCAACTGTCACATGTCAAGGTCAATACTTTTGAGTATGATCAGACGGTATCCTTATTCATTAGACTGGAACCTAACAACATTAAGAATGCTAAGCTTCTACATGTTGAACTGTCCAAGATACATAAGGTTGTCGTGGGGTATCCTATGGCGTTCTTGAGTGAAGATGTAAACCTTACCTAGGAAGATTTTACACTTAGGAACAAAGAATATAAATTGCATCTTGACGTATATCGTGGGCTATGTTAGAGATAAAGTCTACGTCAAAGGTCTTTGGTTCGAATTTTCACTAATTTTATGAATTTACGAAAGGAATATTTTATATTAGTTTTAAATACAAGTGCTTATATCAATGAAATATATATATAAAAGGTTACATTAATTCAATAATGAGGAATATGCTAGGAGTACGATATATCTATAATCAATAACAATTGAACTATATATATATTATAGAGGAATAATAAAATATGTTTTAAGAATGGTAGACCTATAATCTAATAGGAGGTATTGTTTTATCCATGAAATATGATTATTTGTTATAAAAGCATAATGCATTACTCAAACCTGTATGAATAACATATGTACTCTTCACGCATTCTACATGATAGTAATTATTTTAAAAATGTCTTCTAAGTGCGTATAAAAATAAATTAAATGTTATTTAAATATAATGCATGACCAGATAAATGTATTATTCTATCGCTATTGAATGATGTTTGTGATTGATGAATGATGATCATAGGTTTTATAATTATGATGTATGAATTATGATTAAACATACTACATGGTATGGTTATTGAACTCTGATTAGATGTATTATATGTATCGATTAATGAGGAATGTGTTATAAGTATTATATTTATCTAATTAAGAGTGATTAAATGTAATGATACATGTATAAGCTAGTTAGGAATGATTAATTATATTATAATTATTATATAACTTTAATCCAGTATGATAAATAGTTCATAAAAATGACTATATGTCCTCTAGACCTGATGTAGTATAAGTTATTAAATATCGTTTTAATATAATGCATGGTATGATCAGCGAACTATTATTCAATGTAGAATGCATGTAACCACAATGCATTCTTCTTTGTGTATGAAGTATGTTTGTGATTAATGATAAACGAGCAAATGTATTCTAAGTATGATACATGAATGTTGATTAAATGTTATTTAAATATAATGCACAGTTCAATGCCAATTGTGTTATTATGTTGCAAGATTCTACTCAATCAAAAAGTATGTATACGATCAAGGAAATATACACACATTACTTCTAAGTAAGATGTATGAATAATGATTAAATGTTTAAATATAAGGCAGCGTATATGTAGTATGATAAATGAATTATTAATAAATCTATTGTGTGCATCGATAAATGTTGCATGATTAAGTGTTGTAGGATTTATGGCATGAACAATAAACTACAATTCCATGTATGTTTCATGACTATGATGAATGTGGAAACATTAAATATATAGCTTAAGAGAAGAATGTATCGGCTGGCAAGAGAGGAAGAGAGAATTTATATTTTCAAAGACTGCCAAGATTCGGTTTGGGCGAGCATACCTCATAAGCATCTGTGCCATGTGTGACGTCATCAGTAAATAGAGAAGTCATATTGCTTGTCTGAGCATGTTCCAATGCGATGGGGAAGTGTAGGGTGAAATAAAGTTACATCAGCAGAATTATCGTGGATGGTGAGGCAGGACGGATGAGAGGTAGTTGGATAGGAGTTTGGAGAGAAGCCCGTTAAGGAGTGATTGGTTTGTATGTCCTTAATAGATTATTGATTAAATATTGTAAATGTACATACATGATGTTAGTCCATTATTCTAAGCTATGTATGTTTAGAAAGTGCGTATAAGGAATATAATATTTGTGGATGAGCATTTTCTTTAAGTCTATAGTATTTTATCTCTAAGCAGTCAAGCTTTGTCAAATCAGACAAGTTCTTCAAGGTTGGTAAGAGCAGTGAAAGGTTTTTACAAGAGTAATTGGTATCGTGACTAAAACGATTTATGTTGACGCACTTAGGTTATGACTTCACTAAGGATCAAAGTGTGGTCTTCGAAGCTAACATGTTTATAAAGATGTTGACGAAAACCAAATGTCGTCAACGACTATGAGGTAAAAGGATTTGGAGTGGGGTGGCAAAGCAGGATTAGAACACTTGTCCGGGTAGAGTGGTGGGTTAGTAGAAGAAGTCAGCACTGGCTTGACCTGGCTAAATGAATAAATCAGTCAAGCTAAAAAGATAAATTTCGAGGAAATATATTTCTTGTGAAAAGGGTGAAGGTGGGTGTTTTATGGCAGAAGCTGGTCCTACCACGATTCGATATGACAATCACTACACGGGAAATATATCTGTTACCGGCACATTTAAATATGACCGATTGTAAAACCCCAAACACTACAGTATCCGAGGTGGCGACTACGGACTCCTCAAGGAGGTAAAAAAAAAGACTGCCCATAAAACCTACTTCGCAAGGGGAAGGGAGTCAATAAACGCCAATAGGCCAATACAAATGGGGAAAATCCTGTACCTGAAACCAGAAACCTGCCACACATCAGTCGTATCCAAAGGGGAGAAGTCTGGGGACCAACACCCCAGTACTGTTGTAAGGTGGAGGGGGGTAAGGAAGATAAGATAGGGTATTAAACCTTTAGGGGCAAAGATGAAACCCACTAGTCCTCAGGGGCTGAGCGTCCACACGCATTACCCCACAAATATCGTATGATAACGGCTGCTATCTTATGGTGTGCAGTGACTTTCTGTACTACTTACATGTATTAGTGTAGCAATATTTTCTTAGATAGCACAACTAAATTACGAATATTATTGATGGTGCTGTCCTCTTGTAACAAGTGTGTGTATTATGTAATCACATCTTAGAGCAGCCCCACATGTCAAATGGTTTACCCGAATACTCATACAGTCAGCCCTCAACTTTAGTGGTTTGTATCAACAATGACAAACAAAAACAAAGGAACACTATCTTTATTTTACACTTCATTCCCCAAAATACCAACCATTCCCTTTGACTTGGTTTACTGTGCTCGTCCTAACTGAACCGTTTTATTTCAGCCGGAAGGTTAAGGAGCCCAAGATTTTTTTGGCAAAGTAACTATAAACAACAAGTTGAAGAGTAACACAGATTCAGTCCATCCTGGAGGCAACCCTTACACCATGCCATGGAAAACCGTGTTAACTCCAAAACAGTGCACTTTCAATAAGTGTATACGTGTAACCAATGAACTGCATTGAAATGTTTGCAAAAGAATTCACTACCAATTTGTTGAGGGGGCCATCTATTAAATAACTGAAATAAGTTGAACCTATCCATAAATTCCGCGTTATTCAGGTGTTGGCCTATATTTTATTACAATATATAAAGGTGAAAGCTATCAATCAACATGTTCCAATAGGATTGAAAACTTTTTATTCTAACATTAAAATAATGTATCCCAAACTGATACGTGATGGTTATACACAGGAACAGTCCTGATAGCTGAACCAAATTCAATTTAGTGAAAAACGTTAACTGCATGCGGGAATAGAATAAGGGACCTTTGGATTTGAGCTACAATACTCTCCCATTGGGCCATCCTGGTGGACTATAACTGTAGACAGCTCTGAGTGGCCGATACTTTCACCAGTTACCACAGTAAAATAGATTCAATACCTACACTAATAACTAATGAAAGATAGCCCTGTTTATGAGACGAACCATGATGGTTGAGTGATTGCGCATTGACACATAATAACCTAATTCCTGAATTCGATTCCCAAGTACAGACTAGTATCTTAATTTAATTGAACTTACATTCTTTAAGTTTTTTTATAATTTAAAAAAATAGTCACTAAAATCTGTAATTTGCTTGTTTTTAAATACGTTTTAAGTTAATAATAATAATATTTAGCACCGCGTCTTACTATCCGTTCGGGTTATACGCTTTAAGTACTAATTACGCTAATGAATTAGGAATGTTGAATTAGAAGAAGTGAACCCCCATTTACGTGGAGGGAGAGTGGAAAACAATTTAGGAAAAACCACCCCCAGTTCACCCGATCGAGATTCGAAGCTCGATCTCCCCGTCCTCAACAGTCGAGCTCAACACAACAAGCGCGTTAGCCAACTACGTCACCGAGGCGGGTACGTTTTAGGTTAAATGTAACGTTAAATATGGATAGATGCCTATTTAATTATTGCATTCTTTCTTTCCTCGCTATAGGTAGTCAATTAAAGATTGTCCTATCTTTAATAAAACCTATTTAGTTGACTGCCTATAGCAAAAAAAAAAAAATGCAATGCAATAGTTTACTAACCATTATTCAAACTTATTCATTTGTAGAATTAATTTTTTTAGTGGAGTCACAGCAAATAACTCCTTAACTCAGTTAAGCACCTAATTAGGTCGATTGGGGCCGATCCCAGGGACCCCACTCGTCCTCAGCATCGTATACGCTACCTTCTTCAATAGGCCCCCTGGTCTAGGGGTAAGGTGTCAGACTTCTGTGCCGGTGGCCGGGGTTCAATCCTCGGTCCCGGCAAAGATTTATCTGATTACCAAACCCTTCCTTCACCTCTGACAAGACATCTTGTGAATGTGGGGAATGCCAGGCCTCCACCGTGGTTCGGATTCCACGTTAAACTGTAGGTCCTTCATTTCATCTCACAATCACCCTACCATTACACATTAGCGTAAGTGCGTATAAGCCGAACGGGTATTAAGACGCGGTGCTAATAATAATAATAATAATAATAATAATAGGTCCCCTCCCCCACCACCATCCGCTTCGGTGGCCGTGTAGTCTAATGCGCTACTCTCGTGTTAGACTAGACTGCCAAAGACGGAGAAATCAGAGTTCGATTTGGGTTGGGTGCACTGAGGGTTTTTCCTAAATGTTTTTCCGCTCTCCCTCCACAGAAATACGGATGCACTTCCTTTCTATTAAACCTTCCTAATCCCTTAGTGTAATTATTACATAGGTGTATAACCAAACGGGTAGTAAGACGTGGTGTTTAAAAAAAAAAAAAGATCCCCCACCACTCGTCGCAGAACCTCTATGGGCCCAAGTGATGGCTGCCAATCCTGCTATAAATTAGTGACCCTAAGAGCATAACGTAGTTCTTAAATTTAAATTTAATTCATTTCCAAGTGCGTTTTTTTTTTCAAACTTTTCCTTTCAAGTTTTCAATTGTTAATCTTTCCTAAGATAAAACTAAATTAAAATACTTTTTTTATGATAAAGATATGCCATTCGCTTTAGAATTACCGCATTATGAGGATATTGCCCTCCGGTTAGGTGGTGCGCATTAAAAGCCGATTAACATGGAAATATCCGCTTCAGTGGCCACATGGTCTAAGACGCTACTCTCAGAGTTGACTAAACTACCAATGACAGAGAGATCAAGGTTCGAATCTCGGTCGGGTGTACTGAGGATGGATGTTTCAAAATTATTTTCCACCCTCCCTCCACGAAAATAAGGGTACTCTCCCTCTAAATATAGCCTTCCTAATACTCATACGCTAATAGTAATTAGTAGATAAGCAAATACCCGAACGAGTAGTAAGACGTGGTACTAAAAAAAGCAAATAAAACAACAACATTGAAATTAAATACAAGATCATATTCGCAACAGAAAACTTATAGAAATATGGTTTCTACACTCTTCATTTGACAACCGTGAAATCAGGACCAGTTTAAATCGTGTTTTATTTTTAAAATAAATGTTTTTCAATGTTGTAGTATTTTAAAAAATATAGTGAAATGGTTTCACTCAAATAATGTCACCATTTTGACGTAGAATAAAAAATAATAATTAAACACTACCTCGTTGCAACTTCTGGTTTGAGCTGTATTACCTACTTAAGTTAAATGTTATTCGGAGGGTGAGACAGTTCATTTTTTGTTTGTTTAGCACCACGTCTTACTACCTAATCAGGTTATACACATAAAAATGCACTAATTATGCTAATGAGTTAGGTATGAGGTAGGTTGAACTATAGGAAGTGTATTCTCATTTGCGTGGAGGGAGAGTGGAAAACAATTTTGTAAAAACCTTCTGTACACCCGACCGGGACTTGAACCCCGATCTCCCTGTCATCGGCAGTTTAGTCCAACTCGAGAATGACGCCGTGGACCATGTGGGTACTGAAACAGGTAACGAACGGTCCTTTAACATAGCGCTGAAACCATTATCACATGATTTGGAGAGCTACAATATCAGTATAGCATTTTAAGTTCTATCCTCATCATATTTCTAGACATAAGCCGTTTTCCCAATGAGCGACCAATGTCTCGAGCCCAGCTGGGAAACAAGTTAGTTCGACTGAGTGACGATACTAAAGAAACGTTTATTTACTTAGAAGGAAGGGGGCATCAAACAAACTGATTATTTCCGGAAATAATTCTAAAACCTCAGCGGAAATTCGGATTCTCTTGATTCGTTCTTCTTTTATTTCGTTTCACCTCTCTTTGTTTTGCCTTCGCGTTCTATTCGGCCTATTACACGATACTACGATGTTATGAAGGCATTAATGACAGTTACATAGTTATCATCTGATACCGAGAGTTAAAGAATACTACCATAGTTTTTCACCAAATGTGCAGTATTTAATTTATGTAATTTTAGTTCAAGATTGTAAATGACCATTGTATTTATTTTAAGAAAAGCTTGTAGACACAAATTATTTTTATTTCATTTAACTTAAGCTAAGTGATATCACATGACATTATCCTACACTTAAGCTACGTCAGGACCATGATTTACCACTGAGCCACTGGCCAGGCCAAAATATTATCGTTGGTGAAATTGGAACTTAACTACCACAGTAATTATATGGGTGTTGTGTATGTTCTGAAAGTGTGTTTGAAACTAATGTTTTGGTCTAATAAGTCCTGTCAGAAATTACAAGTTAAATACCCACCTGACTCTATGAAAACACACGTGACGTCACTTTTGGAAAAGAAAACACCTAGTTGCTTATTTATGGCGAATAGCAATGAATGCTCAAAATCAAACATAGGCAAAGAACCCAATCACTTAAGAGGGCTCACCTGAATTACGTCAATCTACCTGGCTCAGGTAGTGACCGGACCCTAATTGTGCCAAGGACACAAAAGTACCTTCCAAGACCAGACCCGAATTGAACCAACTGTAAAACCAACATAAATGAATAAAAATACACCTTAATTGAACCAAATGAAAAACCTATATAAATAAATAAAAAATAGGCCTAAACAAGTACCCTCCAAGACAAGAATACAATTTTATAGAGTAATAGTATATAGAGAATATTTGATCAACTCATTCGAGCTCAGTAATACCCCTAAGCAAACTGCGGCGTAAAAATTAAATTCATAATGACTTTGTTCAAAATGGAAAAAGGAGGTAATTTTAGGCTAAAGGTGACCTGGTGGTCTAGGGGTAAGGTGTCAGACTTCTGTGTTGGCGGCCGGGGTTCGATCATCGGTCCCGGCACAGATTTATCTGATTTCCAAACCCTTCCTACACCTCTGACAAGACATCTTGTGAATGTGTGGAATGCCATGTCGCCTCCGTGGTTCGGATTCCACGTTAAACTGTAGGTCCTTCATTTCATCTCACAATCACCCTACCATTACACATTAGCGTAAGTGCGTATAACCCGAACGGGTAGTAAGACGCGGTGCTAATAATAATAATAATAATAATAATAATAATAATAATAATAATTTAGGCTAAAATAGATTATGTTAGGTTAAGTTAGATTAGGTTAGGCTAGGCTAGGTTAGATTAGGTTAGTGGCTAGGAGTTTAATGGGATTACAGGTTTCTCCGTAATTTGTATACACTGACTTGGCGCAATTTGGGTCCGCCCCCTAACTGAACTGGACTTTGCGCAATTCGGGCTCAGGATTAGTGAGCCTTTTTCAAACCCTTAGTGATGGTCAATTATTTGGCACAATTTAGGTCTGACCTTTTAAGACTATTACAAAATTTAAAACATTATTTTAAGACTCACAGTGTTGGTTGCGTGGTTATTGTGACTGATCATTCCTCGGGAATCTGGAGTTTGAATCTAACTTACTAAAATTGTTTAGTTTATAAACCAACACGTTATTATTTTTATGCCAGTAAATATGTATTGAGTTTCTTTACATTCACCTTCTTAACATTTATTAATTAATTAATTTAATTTAGAAAAACATCTAAACACGGGAATCAAATCCGGGACATCTGGCTTAGCATGCCAATGTGTTACCATCAAGCTATCTAGGATGCATTCTGTTCTCAGGGTTAATCTTCAATCCTTAATCGAGATTCAACTCTAAAATTACAATACCAAATAAAGGTATCTTCAAACCTATTAAGAAGAATTAAGGCGTGTGGGCTGAGATGAGGTGGTCGTAACAAGCGTGTACACAACATTTTATTTGGGAAATCCGAGGATAAAAGACTACTTTGTAGACCAAGACGTCGATGGGATGGAATAATTAGATTTGAAGGAGGTTGGGTGTCAGGTTATGGAATGGATGGAAGTGTCTCAGGATAGGCTTGAATGTAAAGCACACTTTCTGGTGGCCATGATCAAAGAGCAAGTTATTAGTTTTTTAAGTAGCTAATAATTAATATTGGCACTAGAAAATACATAACTGATATGATACAAAACTCTTTTCAAAATTACTCCATAAATGTATGTAGTCAAATTCTGATGGGAAGAAAATTTCACAGAAATAAGAAATCTTATAAATATAACTTATTTATTTTTCACAATACAGGGTAAATACTCGTATATATCGTCAAACTACTTCATCAGTGAGTGAAGCAGTGTTGAAAAAAACCCGATTGTCTGTGTGGTTACATTTGTGTCTTAAAATTTTATCAATTCAATGTTTTAAAATGTATGAATCTTATTTTTAAATCTCCTTCGAAACGAGGGGAAAGATCAACCAGCAAATTATGTCTTCTGGCCAACGAAGGCTTTGGAATGATAAATAAATCAACTATAAATCTTCCCGGCTTTGAGTGTTTTGGAGGTATGTTTTCAGTTATTTTAAACATTCAGATTATAAGATAAATAGCGTTTCTTTCACAAATGAATAATATACATAATTAAACTGCCAACTGTAATTTCATCTTTGATTTACATATATAAGGCTAGGTTTATTTCATTCGTAGTGATTAATTATTGGAAAATAATTGTTAGCGTACAGTACACAGTTCAAAATTAAAATAAAATTATGTATACTGGAATATAGTGACTAAGTGTAATAGTAAATAATACATTTTTTTAAATGGGTCACTGCGACATTGCCTACACATAAGAGAGTCATTTTAGTGTGCTTGCATTTGCGTCTTAAATGTTGGTATTTTTTCAGTTATTTTATGGTTTTGCGTGTTTAGTTTTGTTACAATGATAATAAATTTAAGCTATTATATTTATACTTTTTTTTTTTGTTCAATGAAACAATGACTGTACGTAGGAGAGCCATTGTTAGCGTGATTGTATTTATTTCTTAAATTTAAGTATATTTTCAATACTTAAACAACAGCACAATTTTATTTGGTGTTATTAGGCACTTATTTTGGAGTTCCTCGTTCAATTTACTTTATTTTAGTTTCTTAGATAGTAACTAGAAATGACCTATATAATAAAACTCTGTGCTTTCTCAGCACATTCGAATTTTTGTGGAGTTTTTCTTTTTATGTACAGTATAAAATATAAGAATACCAAATAATTCATTTTTAGAATGTTTGTCAGTCTGTCTGTTTGTTTGATGCCAGTGAACTAAAACAGTACTCATTTGATAGTGATGGGATTTGTTATTTTGTACTCCTTATTTTTCAGGAAACCGTGGTAAGCTTTATACCAACACGCTTTATTTTCAGCGAGTGAAGAAGTCTCGAAAAAACCAGGCGTAGGCAGTGAAAATTCATCGTGGCTGGTATTGAGGGTAGGCTTACATAAGATGGCATGTAATACGATCTGAGGTGTGGAGGGGGAGGGGATGAAGGCGAGTTCGTGTTTCTTCGTGAATCTTCATAAGCAACAAAAATAATGTTTGTTTTTTTCTAAACGGTCCTACCAGAGCTCTACTATATATCAAATTGTAAGTAATGATTCAACGAAAACCTTTTTTAAACGGAATTTATAACTAAAATTACATTTCTAGTTATTTTAGGGTTTCATTCCTCAAGGAATGTATTTAAGTAATATAATAAAAAATAGTAGGTCTAACTTCAAAGCATTTTTTCTCAGCAGTTCAGCTTGTAGGACCTACGCAGAGGCCTTTACATGAATTACAATAATGGGATAAGAATGAGGTAAGTAGAATTAATAATAGATGCCACAGCATTTGTGTGAAAGGAGAGTAGTAAACCAATTTGGAAAAAACACTCTCAGTACACCCAGCCGGAATTTTAGCCCCATGTTCTTCGTCACTGATAAATCAGACTAGTTAAAGTTTGACATTTTGACTGAGTGACAACCTTTGTGGATAAAAGCATCGTAGAGTTACAGCATAGCATTTATAAGCATTTGTCTCTTACAACGTGTTGATAACAGGGAAGTAGCTAACAGTTTTATAAAGCATAATGATTTGGCGTGTTTTTCTCATTCAAGCACTGAAAAAAATAGGTTAAACAGCCTTTCTTCATTCATATTTGAATGATTTGCAAATGCAGTGTGGTAACAGCTATAGAGACATTAGTAGGCAACTGGTAGCTTTTTGTGAGAGAAGAACGTGTTACCGATAAATAGTTAATTAGATTGCACAGAGTACACGAGTGAATATCAGTTTTCTGCCCATTCATCAGGCTAGTATCTAGAGTGTTTGAAGGAAAGGCATTTAATTCCCCTCTTATAAAGACCTTCAAAATGTATATAGGTTATATTTACTAATATCCCATATACTTTTTTATGTATAGTATTCTAAATATTTTTTATTTATAATAGTAGACAACTTTACAATGATAAATTATATCGTATTTCAAATAGATGAAGAGCTATGATCCAAAATGGAAATTTCCACTTTTGTCAAGTACCCTCAAAGTCATTCTAGTGGGAAAATGAGAATTGCCATTTTATTTTTAAAGGTTAACAGTGTCTAAATACAAATTTATTCAAATTGCTAGAGCAAATTTCGAGAAAATCGATTTTTTCTTTTTGCCAGTAATTTTAAGTCGGATAGGTAATATTATGAAAACTCTAGATGCAAACTTTAGGCCTTATCGGTAAAATGTTTTTGGCTCTAGGCCGAGGCACAGACAGATGTCATCGCGAAAACCACATTCTCGGTATTAGGGGTCATGAAACGTCGAAATTTATTAAAATCTCGAGTTTGATCTTTTTGACGATTATAATACTTCTCTCTCCGAGGGGTCGAGTGAATTTAAAAAACTACTTAAATAAAATGGGATTTCTTAGCGAGAGCAAGGTGTTTCAGTAGGCCTACTGTTATCAGAAGCCTCATAAATTAATTCGTCTATTTTACAGGATGTATACAGGAGTTACGGCTCTTTGCACATAGTTGCAACGAAGCAGGAAAATATCTTGGACGAGTGAGATGACAAACCTTAAAAAAGAGAAAGAGAACTAGAGAAAGAGATATGCCGCCGGCATGTGAAATGTTCCATTTGGTGGGGTAGACAGAAAGGAGCCGATCAACCAAACACACAGTAGCAACTAAACTACTTGACTTGAAATGCCTACTTCTTCCCTCATAAAACACATCGCAGCCCACACTGGGTCATAAAAAAAAAGGTGAGTGTTATCTTCAAGAGCATCAGCACCGCTTATCCCTTCGCAACCAATTGTCATTCCAACTTGATTAAGTGTCAACACTTGTAGTCATTCGTATTTCTCATGAAAACCCAAAATTACTACTCGCAGCTTCTTCTGTTTATCTTCGGGTTAGCAACTGTTTGTCTTGACAAGGCTTAAAATTAGTATGGGATTTAATAAAGCAAGAGCCAAGTGAGTTCAAACCGTGAAGTGGCTACCCTACTAGTCGACGTGGAAAATAGGCTAACCGCAAGAGTATTTTCTTTAACGCGTGGAGCCTTCAAGGTCCTATGGACGACGTGTGAGGTCGGTTCAATTGGTGGTAATACTTACTGTCTTCGAAATGTTTCTTATACAGTTCAAACCAACGTTTGCATTATAAAGAGTAAATTATTTTTAATGTTGGATTCTAATCATACATTGGGGAGATATGGTTATTCAGAAGTTCTACATTTCATTTAAATACATTTTATCAACGGTTTAGTTTGTAGAGTACGGTAGTCTAAAGCATTCATCTCACAATAGACGTACTGCCGATGACGGTGAAATCGAGGCTCAAGTATAAATTGGGTGTACTTAAGATATTTTCTTAATGGCTCTCCACTCTCCCTCCAAGCAAATGCAGGTATACTTCCTCTGAATTAAATATTACTCATCTCTAACACACTAACGTAATTAGTACATATGCGTATAGCACGAATGAGTATTGAGACACGGTGCTAAAAATAAAAGATCCGTTTATGAATATTATGAAATTATAAGCTTAGATTTTAGCGTCACTTAATAAAAACCCACTTTGGTGGATACGTGGTCTAATACGCTACTCTCGTAGTAGACTAGACTGCCAATGACGGGGAGTTTAAGGTTCAAATTTTGGTCGGGTGTACTGAGGGTGATTTTTCCAAAATGGTTTTCCACTCTACCTCCACGCAAATGTGGGTACACCTCCTCTAAAAATAGCCTTCCTAATCCCAAAAAAATATTAGCGTAATCAGTACACAAGCGTTCACTTTCCTCGCTCTAGATGAAGTTAATTCATCTACATAAAATCTTATCTAGAGAGTTCTCTTGTATACACATTGCAAATACGGGGGAGTTTCTGACACTTATTCCATGATCAGCATCAGAACTTGCATTTTGAACACCTCTCATTTGGAAGCAAGCTCCACAATATATACTTCAGATGAGTAGTTAAGTTCAAGCTCAGAGCAATTTTTTTTCCAGCTCACTTAAACTCAAACTATTCAAATTATTTCCAGACTAAAAGGATAATTCTGATGATAGAGTTGACATGGTCTCATATCGTGACTTAATATGTCTAATGAATTTCATCATAAACTGTATTTATTTATTTTATAAAGCTCTGTTCAGAAGAAAAATAGTTGCCTTTATCAGGTAAAGTTTCATTAAACCTTTTAACTTTCTTTAGCCTCATGACAGTAAAGTCTCCCTCAGATCCGATTTCTGAAAATTTTTCTTTGGCAAACTTTATGCTTGGTTTCACATTTCTTACAACTATTCTGCAAGACCTTTTATTATTTTTTTTGCTACTTCTAGTTAAATATGCTTGCCTTGAAGAGACTGGCTCACCTGTTCGATTCAAATCAGGTTTCTTTCCCATATTTGAAGAAGGTAATAAAATCTGAAGTATATTTGTTTGATCAAAGTTTGTGCTTGAAAAGCTGTTTCATAACTATCCTTTCTGTGATATATTCAGTAGTGAAAAAACCGAATTTACTGACTTTTTAAGGCGCAAACTGCTCTTTTTTGGGATGAAAACCTCGTTCATTGTGACCTTGTAAAGTGTCTTTAGGGGGGGAGGCGGGGGGATAACTTGGAGCAGTTTTTTTTCATGTAGACCATGTGAGAAGCTAGCTGAGGATGTTAATGACTCATCAATTCCAAGGTACTGAGGAATATACCACAATTAATTTACCCTGAGATTTATCTCCAATTGTCTTTATAAAAAGTAAATTTGTTTTGGGCATAAAAAATGATAACTTTGACAGCAACCTTTAGAATGTTTCACCATTTCTTTTTATAACTAAGTAACTAGGGTGTGGATAATAGACTTCAAAACAACACAAAAAATCATCGTGAATATATGTCCTATGTTTGATGGTTTTCGAGATAAGGCCTTCCTAGCTTCTGCTGGATTGTTAGTAGCAATATTTGATACACCCCTGTTAGTGTAACTGCAGCCCTGTCTGTATTACAGCTGAGATGCGTCACTTACAAGAGGTTCAGCAGGTGTGTATCAAATAGGGCTATTAACAATTCGAGCAGAAGTTTGGAAGTCCCTATTTCAAGAACCATCGAACATAGGACATATGGTCTTAAGGATATTTTGTGTTTTTTAGGTCTAATATCCACACTCTAGGTACTTACCACACAAATCGGACACCCTGTATTCATTATTATTATCATTATTACAAACAAAGAACCCGCTTCGGTGGCTTCATGGTCCAACGCGCTACTCTCGCAGTAGACTAGACTTGCCGATGACGGAGTGACCCAGGTTGGACTCTCAGTCGGGTGTACTGAGGGTGGTTTTACAAAATGGTTTCCACTCACCCTTCATGAATATATGATTATACTTCCTATAAATATAACCTTTCTAATCACTAAAAGCCATTAGTGTAATTAGTGTATAATCATATAGCCCGAAAGGATAGTCAGACGTGGTGTTAAAAAATGATTAACAGATAAATAAAGATTTTTTTTTCAGGGATACACTTTCCTAATTTTTATCAAATTTAATGTGCTTATAAGAAAAACTTTTACAACATTTTTTCACTGCGTCTAAGTACCCGTAAAGTTAATGCAAACTTAAATAATTGTTGTATTAAATGTAAAAGATAAATTAAAAACTAGCTGGCAACAAGATATAAAATTTACTTTTAGCCACTATGCTTTTTCAGAAAATTTACATATACAGTTTGTACCTCAAACCTGTTTATTGAACAAACACAATACTGAAAGGAATTCTTGTTCTATCGGAATTTACTAATGCGTCATTTTATAGAAATAAATTGTTAGACATACAAACTTTTAATTTTCGGATATTTTTTAAGTTTTTAGTATATTTAGCTACTTAATACACATTCTGCATTATCTTATATGTTGAACACTATATATTTCTTGTCAATATTAAGTTTTCAATGTACAAAAAAAGATACCACAAGCTGTGAAAAGCCTAATCTCAAATGAAATGCATATATTAAACATATTTTCAAAAAATTGTATAAAATTTAATCTTATTAAATAGAAATGAGCTTTGCTTTTTTATTTTAATTGAGTAGCATCTTTCTTAGCAAATCAGTGGATAATTTTATTTGGCAGGTTTTCAATTCGAAGTTCCATACTCTGAATAATTAGAATTAATATTGTTTAACAGATTTTAAAAATTAAGAAAATAAAGTTTAGCTACTAAATTAATATCATAGATTAAATATTTATTTTATGTATACTTATTTAACACCGCGTCTTACTAACCGTTCGGGTTATACGTTTAAGTACTAATTACGCTAATGGGTTATGAATTGGGAAGGTTGAGTTTAGATTAAGTGAACCCGCATTTGCATGTAGGGAGAGTAGAAAACCATTTAGGAAAAACCACCCCAAATTCACCCGACTGATATTCGAACCTCGATCTCCCCGTCCACGGAAGTCTAGCTCAACACGAAACTAGCACTTTAGCTAACTACGCCACCGAGGCGGGTTAATTTATGGATACTTGACCGATTTTTTTTTTTTTTTACTGCATGGGAATTCCTTTGTCCAATAAACATCAGAATTTTGTTCCCTCTTGCAGTTTAGAGAACCGGATAGTTTTTTTCTGACTATTTTTCAAAGAGATTTTATATACTGGTAAAAACTAAAAAATAAACTTACAGTATATTGATTAGTGTATATTACTGGGCTATCTGCAACCAAAATATTGAAAGCATTCATAAGAACATATTTAGGCAAACATTTTGAATTGTTATAAAGAAATATCCACTCCCAGACAAATTCTGTAAAAAATATAACCATATACTAACTGTATACCTTAACAATACAGCGAGGTTAGTCGGATTTAAACACTTTCGACCGCAGTGAATGCCACTTGCCAATAAATAATTTGGCATGCCATTCTGGGCACCGTGCCATGGGCTTGCCAGTCTTAGCCTTGGTAACCAATATTTTGGGGCTTGGGGTTCGGCCAGACTGACAAGCGTGTAAGCGAGCGAGCGCGTGATTAGCAAATAGCTCTCGATAGTTGTTGACAAGAAGGCAAAGGTTCGAATCTTGGCTCAGTGAACTGAGGGTGGTTTTATACAAGTGATTTATTGTTGTGATTTTACCATCCTCTATCCGTGCTAACGGTGATTCTTATTTGTAAAGGGCTACTTTAATTATAATATTGAAGTATTTTAACATTTCAGTTTTAAATATATATATATATATATATATATATATATATATATATGTGTGTGTGTGTGTGTGTGTGTGTGTGTGTGTGTGTATAGGTATGGTTTATGATCTTACCAATTAAATTAGGCCGTTAGTAGCAAGTGTGCTAAGCCTATCGATAGTACTAAAAATGTCAAAACGAGAAGTTTTCCTAGCACTCAATGAACCAACATACAATAATATTGCCTTGCACCTGTAAACTGCAATGTACCGGGTCGAGTGTGCACGCTTGAAAAAAGAACCATTTCTATCTTACAAGCGCGCGCGTTCAGTCGCTCAATCGCTCGCACGCTCCAGTCTGGCCACCTCTCATTATAACCAATATGTTCTATTTTATATTTTAGTCGCTCGCCCAGTCTGGCCGTCCCCTAGTGAAGGAAGTGAATTCTGTCAAAAGGTTTTACACGACCACCAGTTTTATGGCATGCATTACAATATCGACAGGGGTTTCCAATTCCACGTTTGTTGTGCTTCTAATTTTCCTGGCTGTATTGTGCATAATAAGGGGATCAGATACGGAATTGTTTAGATCCAGACCCAGAATGGAGATTATTTTCAACATTTATTAAGGTGGGATGGAAGGGGACATGAGAAAAGGCTATTGTTTTTAAGTTTAAAAACAAAACTTTTTTGGCCAAAATAAATAAAATATTGCTCCAGTACAAACATAGAGTTTAATTTCCTTCACATATTGATATCAACAATTGTTTAGTATCGGCCATGAGCATAGCGACATTATCTAACAAATTTTAACTAAAGAGAAAAAGGTTGTCATTAAATTCCAGAACACACTTGACAGATATTCAAGAAATGTTCCCCTAAGACCATAGTTAAGCCTAGTGCGTAGAATTGTTGTATCAAGTTTAACGTATGAGCTTGTTAATGTTCGACAAGTCTGAGCTGGTTTTTTATTTTAATTTTACTACAACTCATCCGGGTTTTACGCCCTGAGCTTGTTAAGTTTAACAACATTTCATATTTATAACAAGAGGTGGCACCATGTGGCACACTTGACGCCGGGACCACGACGCTAGCGTCAAACTCATAATATTAAAAAAAAAGTTTTCAATTTTTTACTTTCCACCTTCACACCTCACCCCACATACCCTTCACCCAGACCTTCTGAATCTCCCTTCACTTGGGGGTTGGGGCAAACCTCTCTGAGATCCTTTTTTTACGCGCATATTTTGAGCCCTAAAAACACGATTTTTTTTGTGTGTGTGTGATAATAATTAACGTAATATAACCCTTTATGACTGCCTCCTACAGCAGACTATTTTCATCGCGATTCCGCTGATTGTTAAACAGTGGTGTTCACTTTGACAATGTTATGAACGTAAATTCGTTGACATGAACCAAGTGTTGTCACGGTTAAACACATCTATGGACACACTGGTAAATTGTGTTATAGAAATGTCACAAAATGTATTGTAGAGAAAAAAAATATCTTTACAGGCCAAGATGTGATCGTTTGACAAAATATACCCAAGCTGTTCACATAACCACAAACTTATGAACTTGAGAAAAACACCCGAAAGAGAATGGCTTGTGTGACCACCGATGTGGATAAAGTTTTGTTTTATTTGTATACAATTAAATGCAATTTTCAGTACAAATTTTATTTAATTAATAAAATTTAATTGAAAGAAAAATATATCCAACCTAGGGGCGAATTTCCCGATGCAACGTGTCGGGAAGAGTGTATTATTTATTTTGCTATCAAAATAAAACTGGCAATGAAGCAGCGTCTATGAATGACTCTTTCAAAACTTTCACATGAATAAACATTAACCTAAACTCATGAAACGCAAAATCCTATCTGGAGAGTAATTACAGTACATGGATGACATTCAGTTTCCAAAGAATAGTGTTGATTACAAATGCAGATTGTAGTTTCACTGTGTTTACAATCCGTAAATGGTCCAGTGGCTCAACTTATATTTAAACTTCAACCTTACCCCACTTACTAGTAATGAGCTTGACAAATAGACAGCATGCCATCCTGTGAGGATCAACAATTATGCAAAAATATTAAACCAGCCGTAGTAACACTAAAGTTTCAAACCAGACCTCCACTCGTGACAGGCATTGAGCTAGACCTGTAGACCACGTGCCCACCAGTACGGACTAACTATAAATGTAAAAAAACACACACATTAAAAAGCAGATACTAATTATATATTCTACTACTTGTATTTGCGCGAGGTTTCATTCGCATTCATCAATACATCAACACATTCAACAATTTCAAACTCTGGAAAATAATTAAACTTAGCAGTGAGAAGGGTTTTATGTTCGTACAAGAATTCAAGAAGAAACACAGACTTGCCCTCATCCCCTCTCCTCCTTCTTCCCAGCTCATATCACGTGCCACCTTGTGTAACCGCAATACCTGACAGGACGAATGCTTAATGCTTACGCCCAGTATATTCAATACCACTTCACTCGCTGATGAAATAGAGTGATGCTTGCTATACCAGCTTTGGGTGACCTGGTGGTCTAGGGGTAGGGTGTCAGACTTCTATGCTGGCGGCCGGGGTTCAATCCTCGGTCCCGGCACAGATTTATCTGATTTACAAACCCTTCCTTCACCTCTGACAAAACGTGTATTAATCACAACTTGTGAATGTGGGGAATGCCAGGCCACCACCGTGGTTAGGATTCCACGTTAAACTGTAGGTCCTTTATTTCATCTCATAATCACCCTACCATTACACATTAGCGTAAGTGCGTATAACCTGAACGGGTAGTAAGACGCGGTGCTAATAATAATAATAATAATAATAATAATAATAATATACCAGCTTTAAATTCTAAAAATGTATTATTTGGTAAGTTTATCTATTATACTATCAGGAAAAAAGGAAAACTCCGCTAAAATTTGAATGTGCAGACAAACAATAGCGTTTTTATATATAATATTTTTAGCTTATATATATATATACTAGCTAACAAACAAAAATGAAGTAAATTGAAAGAACTCTTTAGTAAGCACCATCACCATCATATCAAATAAAATTGTGCTGTTTAAGTCCAAGAAACAAAACTAAATAAAACTAATTCACAAGCAACGACATAAAATAACTGAAAACATACCTAAATTTAAGACAAAAATGGTAACACGCTAACAGTGCTTCTCTCATACGTGGAGGCTTTGTTGCAATTAACAGTAATGATCTTATATATAAAATTTGATAAACCTGTTTCCGGTAATAGAAATTACGAGGAAATGACTGAACAGATTTTGACAAACGACCACTCATTTTAAAGATTAGAAATCCAGGATGTCCGTTATTAAAAAATAATAGTTTTCCAAGAAAACCCGATCTGCACAGAGAATTTTCAGTTTTTCATTATTTGTTTAATCACCATGGAAACCGTTATTTTCTGCATGGCTGTAAATCTCTAAATAAAATATATCTCTTTGGCTAAAAAATAATAATTCGATCTTTGTTGGTTCAAACACATCAAGATTTTCTTTTTGGATGAATATATATCTTTGGATGCTGGTATTAACACATCTGAATTGAGATTCCTAAACTGGGGAAACATTTATTTTTTATTGAAATGTTGTTATAGTTAATTCGCCTTTAAATCAAGAATATTGAGCATAATTTGAAAATTGAAAGGTTAAATTAAGTTCATGAAAATAGTGTCTACGTTTTGTTTCGTGAATAATAAATAATGTTTATATATGTTCAGGTATGTATTATAAACTCAAAAACCATAAAATGGTCTTGAATAATGTTTAAAAATAGCCATTTTAACTATCTGAGTTTGAGTTTTTTAATCAAATAATGGGTTTTGATGTTCATTTTCGCTAATTGTAACGCAATACAAATACATTAGTTAGCTACGTTTTCATTTTACTGCTTGATTTTTGAGGATATGATATTTAAAAGTAATGTTTTGTGTACCTCATCTATCTTTTCACATTCCTACAAATTCCGTAAGGTCAGTTATGTTTCCATGTTGATACTTAATTTTGAGGGAATCATATTTAAAAGTACTGTAATGTTTGAGTATCACATCCATATTTTCGCATTATCTCTCTATCAGAATCTCTCACGCTCTTACACACTCTCTCCTCACACGCGCGCGCGCGCACACACACACACACACACACTCTATAAAACCATCTCTCTAATATAATCTCTTCTCATTCTCTCTCTCTCACACTTTATCCCTGTCTCTCACACATACTCTATCCTCATATACACTCTTTATCAAAAAATGTTTCTCACATTATCTTTATTATACTCTCTCTTAAGCTCTCTTTCATACCCTCTCTCTCTCTCTCGGACGTTATATCTCTTGAACGCTCTCTCACAAACTTCTCTCTCAAACTCCCTCTATACCAAACTCTCTATCAATCTCAATCTCACTCTCTATTTCAAACTCTCTCTCTCTCTCAAACCCACTCTCTTTATCTCTCTCTATCAAACTCGATCTCTTAATTTCTCTCTTTAACTCATTCTCTAACTCTCTATCAATCTAATTTTCTCTCTTTAAACTAATCTCTCCCTCTTTAACTTTCTCTCTCAAACTCTCTCTCACATAACCTTACATTTTCTCTCTTCTTCACACAATATTACTTTCAAAATTCTATACTCTCTCTCTTAAACAAACACACTCACACACCTTGTAAAGCATTCTTCCTTAGATATTCTTTCTTTATTTCACTTTCTCTTACACGCTCTTTCTCTCACACACTCTTTTTCTCACACACACACACACTCTCTATCTCACACACACTTAATCTCTCATACACATACTCTTTTTTCTCTTTTCTGCCAGTATTTATCTCTCTAACCCATACACACACACTATCACTCACTCACACTCACTCAATCTCTCTCAATTGCTCATTCTCAGTCTCTTACACTCACTTTTTCACACTCAGACTATCATTTTCACACTCAATTACACTCTCATTTTCACGATCACATTTTATCACTATCTCTATCATATATCTCAATATATATTATTTGATAAGCCCGTTTCCAGTAATATAAATTACGAGGAAATGACTGAACAGATTTTGACAAAAAAACACTCATTTTAAAGATTATGGAACCAGAATGCCGGTAAAAATAGTGGCCTAAAACTAAAAGCCAATTTTCCTAGCGAATTTTCCGTCTTTTTCTTCTGTGTGGGGAGTGGTTCATCTGTACAATCATTCTTTGTTTACATCAACATAGAAAACATGATTTGTTTAGGCCTATATCTGTATATTGCTGGTAGATAATTTTTTTTTTTTAAAGTAATACTAGCCAATCGTTACTAGAATGGTTTGGTGCAACGAATAGATAAAGATCTGAGAGAGGGTTATTTCAAAGTTCTCATTGGGGAGTGAAGGAGGAAAATATACGTTTTTATTTAAATTATATACCGAAAACTAAATATCTAAGTAAAGTTGATAGCCATTGACGAGAAAAATTTTAACTAAACACTGAGTGAGGGCTTATAATATAGATCATTTCCCAATAAAAGGTTAAAATACGTTTTAGTTCAATAATCTGCAGCCATCGCTGCAACGACCCACTACTATAGTTTATATTTGCTATCAAAGAATCAAAACCTAATAAACATAATGTATACGCAATACCATAAAATAATTTAAATATACCAACATTTAAAACGCTAGTGCAAGTACACTAACAGTGGCTTTCATACGTAGAGGCATTGTTGTAATTATCATTAATAATATAGTTTACATTTACTATCAAAGAATCACAACGAAATAAACTTAATTTACACGCAAAACCATAAAATAACCTAAAGATACAAAAATTTAGGATGCTTGTGCAAGCACGCTAACAGTGGTTCTCTAACGCGGCAGTATTTTTGCCATGAACGACAAAATAAATATTTTAAATTAATTATCAAAGGAACAAATCTAAATTAACTCAATTTACATGAAAAACCATAAATAATTGAAAATATTACTAAATTTAAGACGCAAATGCAAGCACGTTAACAGTGGCTCAATTACGATATTACATCCCCCGCCTCCCCCCTCTTTCTTTACTTTTTTCTTAGCAAGCGATACGTCGCCCAACCAAGTATCGAACGAGCACCCGAGGCTGGTTACAGCACCACTAGAAAGTGACAGAGAGGGGTAGTGCTGACGTCAAACAACTACACATTCTGGCCAGCGAGACCAAGCAAGACAAGACAAGAGAAGTTCTACCGCTCCAGCTAGATCGCACTGACCAATGCAAGTAGACATCCAAGCGGAGGTTAGATTCTTCGGTGATCCCAAACCTGACCAAGAGACTACAAATCATATATACACTATGTATCTCGTGGATGCGCCGTTCCTTGGTCCTCTTTCGAGACATTATATTGACCTCCAACTCCAATTACCGTAACATCTAAGACAAAACGACCCTTTTGAAGATGAACAATCAGCCCACCAGGGCGTCAAGTATTTTTTCAAAGTGTAAATGTAACCGGTTGTAACCTTTGCTGTTCGAGAGCCCCACGGGGCTGGGGTGTACGCCCATTTAATTAGTGATTGTGTATATATGTATAGATGTTTATGTAAAAAAAACATACAAATAAACAAGACCAAACGTCATGCCGTGCTCTAACGCAGGACCGGCGTGGCCCTATAAGCGAACTAGGCGATCGCCTAGGGTAGGGTACCAGAAGCTGGAGGGGGGGGGGGGGCATGACCTAAGATGATTTAGAGTTCGTTTATGAAAAAGTAGCTACAATAAAAATATGAATGGTGTGAAGCAGAAGATGAGTCAATACAAAATGTGAAATAGTAGTTCGAAGTATACTTTTATTTTGTAATCCTTGACACTTCAATTAACTCTCTATATAAACGATTAATCCAGAATGAAGAAATCAGATCTATATTTGGATTTATTTACAACATCAATGCCTTAGAGGACAAATCCAACCAGTATGTATTAGAAAAGTATAAAACGCTGGAAAAAGCGTTGACTCATGAAGACTCGAACTATATTGATGCTACCGAGCTGTGTAGTGAGTTAAAAGCTGTTGCAAGAAGGGTGTCTGAGAAAGCAACACCACAAGACGTTTTATATTACGTTTTTAACTCCAACTTACAAGACTGTTTGCCTAATTTATTTGTTGCCTTAAGAATTATACAGGCACTGCCTGTATACATAGCCAGTGGTGAGCGCAGCTTTTCTAAGTTAAAGTTATCAAAACATACATCCGATATTCTATAAAACAAGAAAGACTAGTGAGATTGTCAATTCTATCTTTAGAGCAGGAAATAGCTCAAACTATTGACTTAAATGAACAAATCTCAACGTTTTCAAGGCTGAAGGCAAGAAAAAAGAAAGTGTAGTACTTAGCAATTCAGTCTTTAAAATAAATATTGCTCAACATTTGGTATTAATGTACCATTTACTGGCAATAAATAATTTTTTATTATTGATTTAATTGTGTTTTTTTAACTTTCGAAAGTATGTGATTCAGTGACTGATTTTCATTTCACATGTGTCGAAAGTATATAGATCAAAATTCAAAAGGTTCAATAGTATGATTTTTTACTATTGATATAAATGAAATGAGTGTTAACCATGTGGTGGGGAGGGGAGGGGTGGCACTTACAGAACTTTCATCTAAGGTGCCAAGCTACCTTGCACCAGGCCTGCTCTAATGACGAGGTATCCCCTGGAATTGAAACAGTGCCTGTGTGACCACTGCATACCACACTGGATTCCAACCTCGGATGAAAACATCTCCAATGGCACTTCACGTCTACAGTAATTTGAGCAGAACAGCAACTACCTAGACCGATTAGTCAATTTAATATTCGTACTCCCGACTAATCACCCCCGCCACTCACACCCTGCACACCGTAACAACTGGAATCATTGATGCAATGAAACCTAAGCGAAATGGTTTTAATTTACTATCAAAAGAACAAAACCAGTGGCGGCTCGGAGCTAAAATTAGTGGGGGTACTGCTCCAGAATTTGTTTAGCTTTTTTAAAAAAAATGTGTAAAAGGAAAAAAACATGTATAAAAAGAAAATGTATTCAGGAATTTGATAAAATCTTGACAAAAAAAAACTTTTTTACTTACTTTAACTTAAGTTGTTACAGTTAAAGCTTGATCTATTCATTTAAAAGTAAAATTGCTTCTTCTTGTTTTAATTTGCGCAAAAAGTTCAATAATTTTCTCCTTTATCTCTGGATGACAATTGAGTAAATTTTTCTCCATTGAAAGTACTGCAAGCGCATTTAGTCTCTCTGTTAAATAAAGGAACCGAAAAAAAAAATAATCAAATAAAATAGCTGGAAGCAGAGTAATAATATAATTCTACACTCTTAAACACTTTATCAAATTCAAGAATATGGTACATAGTTTCTAAGCACAACACACGCTGAGTAAAAAAAACTTCCTTTCACCATCATGCCAGAGCCGGCACTGCGAGAGGAACAGTGCTCTCTCTACCTGGCAGTCCCACCTTTCTCCCCACCCCCTCCCATGTACGCATGCGCACAACAGTTAAACACCACGTCACTGGCACTGTGAAGCGCACAGTTCCATACAAAGATTTTTGTATATTTTACATAAACTGGGGGATGGCTACTGAAGTACTGACATTAAGCTTAAGTAATATATATTGTACAACAAAAATAAAGAAAGAATTAAAGAAAAAAAAGGATTCAGTATATTAAATGTTATCGATAATATCAAGTTAAAATAGGGGGTTCTGCATTTCCGCAGTGCCTATACACGAGCCGCCACTGAACAAAACTAATGAAATACAATTTTCATGCAAAGTCACAAAATAGCTTAGAACATACATTTAAGACGCAAATAAAACATGTTTACCAAGATTCTCTTACGTGGAAATATTGTTGCCTAAAATACAAATCAAATATATTAAAAATACTATTAAAACTTAATTAACACGCCATAAAATAACTGAAAGATAAGAGCTTTGTCATGGAAGCATGTCAAGCACAAAAAATTTACTCACTAAGTGGAAGCACTGTTGATATGAACAGAAAAAAGGTTGGTGTAACTATCAAAGAAACAATATTATTAAAACTAGTTTACATGCAAAACCATAATTAACTAAAATAAATGTGTTATTTGTTTCAGCTTGCTTGTGCGTCTGGCCTTTTATGATACCTCGTAAGGTAGTTTTGCTCTTAGGTGCTTCTGTGGTTTTTGGTGATTCGGGCTACTCCTTTTATTCTTTCTTTGGGTTGAGTGTGACCAATGGGTAAGTAGATGTGTGGAGGGGGGTGAGTGCCGTGAAGCAGTGGACGTGGAGGGACGTCACTTGACTTAGGAGTAAAATAGGGGGCGACACGATAGTGATGAAGGAAGTTAGAAACGTGTGGGGGCGTAGTGTGACGAGATGGGGGTGAAGTGTAAGGACGTCACACGACGCAAAGGTTGAGGGGGGGTAGTGAGGAGGGGAAGATCGACCCGGATGTTTCATGGGTGCTGTTGAAAAGGGGAAGGAGGAAAGCAACCAGGAGGTTTTATGGGTACTGGGGAGAAAGCAAAGGGAGAAAACGACCAGGATATTTCATGGATGTTGGAATAGGACGAAAATTTTTGGCAAGGTTTAAAAAAAATAATATATATATATATATATATATATATATATATATATATATATATATATATATAAGATAGCTATACAATTACAATAATACATAGAATAGAAACGTACACCAGCCTCATGGGTCTCTCAAACATTAAACACTTAAGACATTTAGAAAAAGAGGTGACTAAAAACATGACTTCCTTTCGGGGTGATTAAGTCACTCTCTCAAGTTGGGCTGGAAAAAAAATAAGTCCCCATAACACTTAGTAGCTCTTAAGGCTAGAATTAATTAATACTATGGACATAAAAATTTCCCTTTTTTAGTTAGTAAGGGAGGCTAGAAACATTTAGAATAATGCACATTTACAGAACCAAGGGGAAGGGGTGAATCGCTGTGAGAGGAGGGAAAAGCGGGAGATGGGGCGAGTTTGGGGACCAGCGATACACTTGCCCGCCCGACTGGATAAGCGGGGTCAATTTCCGTCTTGCACTCGTTTCCCATCAGATTCCTCCTGGTCATTGACCCTGAGTTACGAGAACGGAGAAACTATCTTAACAAAGATTATTCAAAATTTATCAAGGGAGGTTTCTTGGAATCTAGTTACATAAATATAACAATTAACTAAGTTGAGAAAAAAAAAGTCGTCAATCTCTCGTTGTACAGCTGTGAATAATAAAAGGTATTTGACATAGCTAAAAACGTAACTTTAGGGCTCAGATTGTGACGGGACATATAATAACGCTTAATAAGGACAATTTTGGTGAATTAACACAGGAAGGAACAGTCCACAGTTTGTGAACTGTTATGTAAGGGAAGGTATAACCTTATTCAGAGGACAGCAGATGAATAGGTGAGTGTAACACAAAAAATAGAACCTCGCATCCTCATAATAGTTTAGCAAGGTGAGTGTTAAAAACGACTATCCCACACCACCTGTTGATGGAGTGGTTAGCCTGCCTGACTATTGAAAGAAACAGTACCTATTAAAAATGTGAAAATTAAAAGATGTACAATGATTGAAAATTCTTATTCCGCGCGTCCCCACATCATGGCAGACTGGATTATCCCACACCACCTGTTTGACGGTATGATCAAAAAATTAGTTTAGTGACTAAATATAGTCAAATGAATTTGTGAATGTGAAAAAATTTAGTTATTCTATTTATGAGCTTATAATTTGGGTCATTGGTACATAAACTTACTTAAACTTACTTGGTAGTATGGCAGTCTTAATTAATACAAGTTGGTCTTATATTTAACACATTTTAGTATACCCTCTGTTGATAAGATAATATTTCTATCTGGCGCTTGCGTGTGTCGGTTGCGGTGACTCAGAGGACGCGTTTCTCATGGGCTTGTTTTCGGGGGGGGGGGGAGGGATCATTTACTGTCGCGTACTCATTGGTACGGTGCACCTCAAAAGACTTTCTCTTTCTTTTTTTTTAAATAAAAACATTTACTAAGAACTCGTAAGATTTGGGAAACAAAATAATATATACATTGTTACAGAAACATTAAGATTATTATTATTATTATTAGCACCGCGTCTTACTACCCATTCGGGTTATACGCACTTACGCTAATGTGTAATGGTAGGGTGATTGTGAGATGAAATGAAGGACCTACAGTTTAACGTGGAATCCGAACCACGGTGGCGGCCTGGCATTCCCCACATTCAAAACATTAAGAAAAGAGGAAAATATATGTCCACCAAAGAGCATAACCATGAATTTCATATCAACCTGCTTCGGTGGCTACATGCCTAAGGCATCACTCTCCCAATAGACTAGACTGCCGATAACAGGGAGATTGGGGTTCTAATCTCGGTCGGATGTACTGAAGTTGTTTTTTCTTAAATATTTTTCCACTTTCCCTCCACCAAAATTCGAGTAGGGAACATTTCCTCTAAATTCAACTTTTCTTATCCCTAACTCACCAGCGTCATTATACGTATGCATATAGCTTGAACAGGAATTAATACACGGTGTTAAAAAAATATATTTCAAAGGGCTCCATTAAACAATAATTACGTTAACGTACATCTCAGAAACTATTGGTTCTATAAAATATATTCCAAATTTAAATATTTTAATTTTTTAATAGTACTATAGCTTTACAATGATAAGCTATTTTGTGTCTCATATACAGTTGCGGAGATATAAAAATTGTAAATATCTGCTTATGTAAAGTAATCTCAAAATTATTTTCATGGTAAAATAAATTTACTATTTTGTTTAAAGTTGTAAGCAGTGCCTAAATGTAAGGTACAAGACCCCACTTCCCAGTGACGTCACCACTGCCAAATGCCTTCACTGGCGTTGGTGTAACGTTAATAGTATTTTAATGATGCAGATGGTAGTATTTTCACGGGCATGTAATCGTTTGTACATGTTCAATATTGTAGCCCTGTACCTGAGCTAATTGACCCTACAAAAATAGTCCTGTGTATATTATCCTGGAGCCGCTTAATTGGCCGCATGGTCTAACGCGCTACTTTAGCAGTAGACTAGACTACCGATGACGGGGAGATCGACGTTCGAATCTCGGTCGGGTGTACTGATGGCGTTTTTTTTAATGGTTCTCTAAACTCCCTTCATGTAAATTCGGGTTTACTTCCTATACATATAACATCCCTAATCCCTAAAACCATCAGCGCAATAAATACATAGCGTATAACCCAAACGGGTAGTAAGACACAATGCTGAAAAGAATCGTAGATATGACTCCAGTTGCCCATACTGGCGTTGACTTTCACCCTGTCAATGAGATATTTGACCCTGCCGTAATCGTGTTAAATCATGCCCATTTTGGGTATTTGAACCTATATTTAAATCCTTCTCATTTTGCCTTAATTTTTATTTTAGCCCCATTTTATTTTGGTTTGATCCGCATTTGATAGATTATTATCCCCCATTTGTTATTTTTGACCCATTTTAATAAAACTATAGGCCTATGGTTCGTATCGCCAAGAGAACGTTGTTATGTCTTGCTAGTAGTAATTTTTGCCCCATTTGTTTTGAATCCCTTAAATTTTGGAAGTGGTGGTTTCTCTTTTGTGTCGCACCTGCTTGTAGCAGGAATTTGACTGGCTCTTCGTATGGCGTTTCACCCTCCACTTTTTTGTGGCACCCAACACGTCACAAGTGATGCAAATGTAGGGATGTGGTATCGAAAGAAAAGTATCAATACAATACTCAATAAAGTATCAGTATCAAAATTTTAATCCAGAAAACTTTTTTTATCTAGTAATAATAATAATTTCAATTTTAGCATCAACATTGTATGTTAAAATTTATTTAAACACTGAAAATTATAATGATTTAATCATATTATGGTATACTTAGGTCTATCACGTCCATGTTATATGTTGGAAGTTGGAAAGTGTGATAGAAAGTATTGTATGATGGTTTTTATAAAAGGCTTTACCATACCAGCTAGATTTCTTCTTGCTTGTCATGCAAAAAATAGTGAGAATTTAGAATTAGTGTCATTTGTTCTTCCTTCACAGTGCACCTTACTAAACATTCAATCCCAACATTAGTGAAAATAACAAAAAAGTTGTTTCTTTCGATACCGATCCGATTCCGGAGTGTGAGTACTAATATCAGTAAAAGAATCGGAAAAAAGTATCAAGTAAAAAAATACTGGTATCGAAAGGAAAACATCGATATTAGTAAAGTATCAATACTTTTTTCACATCCCTACACACATGGTGCTTCCCAAACTTTCCCTTGAACACGAATGTCGAAGAGAGGTCCTCAACCGCATCGCCCCCGTAGGGTGGTATTAACAAGCAGGGCTGTGGAATCGGAGTTGGATTCGGAGTCGTAGTCGGTAGAAAGGTACCGACTCCAACTTAAAAAAAAACACTATAAAATTGTCAAACTCGATTCTTACTGGTATACACACAATCAAGGATCGATCTTAATATCACGATTCTTAACTATCAAAGCTTTGACGGCATACAAACAAAAATATGACATTCAGAATTGGGTAATTTTCAATTGTGATTATTACTAGTTTTAATGTATTATATGTATAGATTAATGCATACTCACTCTCATAGGAAATTAGTAAATTTACATATACATAAATTATTGTAATAAAATAAATATATTTTAAGTTCAATTAAACTAAGAACTAATCTGATGATCTACCTGTTGGTGATGAGATGTCTTGTACTACCTCGTTAGTACTTAGCATTTTAATATTTATTAATTAGTTATAATTTTATTGTAGTCAAATGATTGCACTCTACTCGTATGTGTGACATACAATTAATTGGGTGGAATTATATACTTTGTAAGTAAAAATATACAGAGGAAGGGTTTATGTTCATTTGCAAATGTGTGTTAATTCATTCAATTATGCTTATAACCCAGACATATAATTTTTTTAGCGTATGGTATAAATGAATGGGAGGGCCATGACATCCAATGTAGTTAGCTGTAGCCCATGTAGACTATTCGTCACTCTGGTGGAACAGAGCGTTGCCCAGGGTACACCAATGGAGGTTGTCTACACATACCCGCAATGAGTTGATGTGATGATAATGAATATGAAGGTGTGAGCCAGTGGGAGTCATAAAACTAACTAAAGCCTAATTAACCAACTCTTGGTGTCGGTTGGGATAATTCCCGTTAAGATAAAAATATCCAAGACATCAGCTGAGAACCGAACCCAGGACCTCTAAGTTCGTAGCCATGTACACTGACCACTACACCACTGTACTGGATAGACCGGTAGTAAAATGCGGTGTGAAAAAATAATGTTCTTTTCTTTTAAAAAAAAAACTCAACTATAATAGGGTCACCATAAACAAAGAATCCTTTCTGACACTACATCTATTAACTCATACGTCAAGTCATGCGTTCCATGTCTATCTGGGTGGGGGTTCAAACCCTTCCCTTCCCATCACTTGAATAAAGGCGTTAGTCTGGTTTGCTAATGATGTGTGGTCAGGTTCGATTTCTTGCGGATAAATTATCCTAAGTGCTTAATTTACGCATGTATCGTGAATAAATCAAGAGTTCAATTTGATAAGTTAGCTCGGCTAGATCGAATATACTTTGTTTCGCAAGTACAATTCAATTTCCAAAAGAAGAGCTGATATTGATAAAAAAAAAGTTATACTAAGACCCACCAGATGCTCAAACTGGTCCCGGTACAATGGGCTAAGCACGGGTACCCCTACTTTGTAATATTAGACTTCGCTTGAGGCGAAAACTTATTTGTCTAGGTTACAGTAAGCGAAAAAAAAGGGGGGAGGGGGGGTTGAGGGGGCTAGAGACCCACCCCCACCAAATGTATAGAAAAAAATTACAGTGGTCTTTGTCTGTAAATTATTTGAAAATAAGATTTTTCTCTAAACTATTTGGAGTTATTGTTCCTCCTAAGCCATTTGAAGCTATTAAGAGTGGTCTTTGCCTAAAATTAGATGTCAATTATGAAAATTATTTTAAGTGGTTTCCCGGGTAAATTTTCGAAAATTGGATGTTCTTAGAAGCTATTTTGTGTGTCCTTTTTCTGGAAAGTTTGATGACCTGATGCCTCTATAATCTATTTATAAAAGTCTTCTCCCAACACATTTTTGAAGATTGGATGTCTTTAGACGTTATTAAGAGTTTGATTCAAAACCATCTTTTAGTTTCATATTATATAATATCATAGGGGATCGAGATAAATCTACAGAGGGGGAAATTTATTCAAGGGGAGGGAATAGTTTATTCCAGTTAGGGGACGGAGAAGGAATTCCCTCTTGCCCCCCCTCCCCTCGTTCTTACACTAACTCTTGTCTTTGGTTTGCACTCTTTTTTTAATTTTGTCGTATATTTTACAAAAGAAAAGCAATGTACAAAATCAATAAGTATTTTAACTGTACAATCCAAATTAACGCATATTATGAATGGCTTAAATTAAATTTGATTTACTGCCCAGCTCTCTTTGTGTGCCAAATTTAGTTTCAGTATGAAAATAATACACTCCATGAAATTTCCAAACACTTTGAAACGAAGAACAAGACTAGACTTAACCAATTATATAATTGTAACAAACGCTAGTAAGTTCCTCCACAGGAACCCTAGCTGGTGGGCTAGACATATGTGACAGATCATACGACTTGACTTAAAAGTAGATTTAGTTTCACTTCTATATGTCGGATAAGGTTCTTCCTATCAAAATTGGATTGTAAATATAACGTTTTTACTGCTTGAAAAAACTCTCATACTTCATACAACTAAAAGGAAGTACTATGTTAACGAAAAAAATAAGCTACATTGAGAAACATATTGGAACACGTTATATGAACATCAAAACAATGTCCATTACGTTATTGTGTGGAAGTACAATTTTTTTTTCCTGAATGGTCTACCACTCTCTTCTTCCACGCAAATGTTGATATATTTCCTCTAAAATCCACTTTTACCACCAATACCCTGCTAGCAACATAATGCTAGGCCTCTCACAGGACTGTAATAAATATAATATGTTGAGACGGGTAAGGTCGTCAAGCTATATTTTAAAAAAATTACAGGAAGGAGTGAGACCCCAACCCCGCTTCCTGGTAGTGTCCCGAGTAGATGATGGTTGGAGCCCATTCCATGTAAAACCATTTATCCTATAAAAAGTGATAAATGGAGCAACAAAAACAAGGTCTCTATAAGTAAACTGAGCAATTGCAAGATTATGATTCAGACCATCAATTATATTCAGATGGCGAACATAGTGGCAGTAACTGAAATACCGTAATGCAACTCAGCTCATTAACAGGTGAAGGTAGAGCCACACAGGTTCTCTAATGTTTGAAATGGAGTGATCAGTTGCTATGGCTTCGACTATGTGAGCATTGGGGAAATCTGTGAGGAACTTACCGCTCAATACAACACCTAGATTTACCGAATCATAAAGAAAAATAACGGGCAAGAGGAAAGGATGGCTATTTCATTCCCATTTCCCCCCATCCGTGTCTGTATCTTAAATGTATGGGCCCGGGGTCCTGTCAGGATGTCCTTGGTCAAGGATAAAGAGGAGGTGGTTACAGCTACATATACATTCACTTTAGCTAATCCTACCCTTTCAAAGGAGGTCCGAGCAGGTGTCCATGTGCTTAGGGTCTGGTCATAGGTACTTAACACTCGGCGCTGTTTTTAGTGCCAGGAATTTGGGCATACGAAGCTGTGATGCTGTGGTAAGAAATCCTGTGAGGATTGCGGACAGGAGGCTCAAAATACACCGCGTGAGTCTTCAAGTTCTGCGCCAACTGCAAGAGTTCAAATTTTGTCTGCTTTCGGGCCTGTCCAAAATTGAAGGCCGAGAACAAAGTCCTGATTATAAAATCTGAGAGGACGACTCCTTACGCCCAGCCACGCAAAAAAATATTCAACCAGTCAGGCTACGGTAATTCAGGCTTCGTGTAGCCGAATTGTTAGCTAAGACATCAATTTCACTGCATGCCTTTGCGCAGTTAATATTTCAAAGAAGTATTTTTGACCCGTGAAAATTGTCTCTAATTGGACTCTCAGATTCATACCGTGACAGCTACTTTAACACCGAGATTTGTACGGGAGGCGACACGTACACAGAAGTTAGCTCCACCACCAGTGAACACCCTCGAGTCCTCTTCGGGGAACATCCTCAAGCCCAATGCAAGAAACCAAATAACTTGATGTCATTGTTGAGCTGCCTACTCTGGCCTATGGGACTCCAGAGGTTATATTAGGTGGTGGAAAAGGTTAGACTGCAAAGGTGAGCCCTACTGGTGTTTTAAAGACAGACCAGTGAGCGACCACCGAAACCAATATAAACAAAGAGGCACTTAAGGCTATATCCAAACCTACGTGCAAGGAGGCAACGCCCCAGTCTCTTCTGGAAAAGCGAAAGTCTATCTTAAAGTGAGTGGTCCAGGAGATACTTGATAAGACAAGAGGACCCGAAAAGGTCTTAAATCAATTTTTGTTTTTAAGAGATAGTTTTATAGATTGCATGGACGAATATATTCTATACCAATAAATAATGTTGTTACTATAATGTAATTGTAGGTGTTTCTAGTCTCGTGTGCAGAAATTAAAATCTTATTTATTCCCTACATATTTTCATTTTATGTCTGCATGATACTAACTTCCACTCCTCAGATATCGTGATCCTTCGTGGGTATGATGTATATCAAGCTAGCAAGCTATTCTTTGATCGAGTTAGTGTAGGTGTGGCTATACTCGCACTTTTAATATATATATATATATATATATATATATATATATATATATATATATATATAAATATTATATCTGATGTACAAGTGATTTTTGCCCGAATCTCCCTTGCTATTGAGGTGATAGTAATCTTCATCCATCTTCTAACAAGGGGAATGGAATACTAATAGAAGTCTTTAATCTATCTTGGCACAATTTCATGGCCCTATGTCATCTTAGTCGATATCAACACTCATAAACTGGTGTGGGGTCTAGTTTTACAGAACACTGTGACCTAGACACGCTTCACCTTCTTTAATGATGTATCCTCTGTTCTTTACCTACTCTTTTGTTCCTGGAATTTCCATTAAATTCACCCGGGCCTTGGTGGCAGCGGTAATTTTTCTATTCTGCTCAAACCATTTTAAAATCCTACCTGTTTAGCACGGGTCCCTCAGTGGGTGCTTAAACGTGCTGACAGGGATAAGTTTTGCGAGCTCACCGTATTTGAGAAGCAATGTTCTCATTACGTCAATGTTAGTAGGGGACACTTTACTTCGACGATTATTGCAGCGGCGAGGGGATCCATCCCTAAATCTTCGTGGAATCCGCGCCACCCTCCTGTTCCCTGGTGGAATGATGAGTATTGGTTGGCTATTTTAGACCATCGAGGGCACTACACCTCTTCCATTGACGTCCTACTTTGGAGAATCTGCAGTAATAAGTGCAGTGCATAAGTGGGTCATGGAGCGCAATACTATTTAATTTGGTCATAGTCGTGGGGAGGACTATAGCCGGACTTGCACTCGTGTTGGTCCTTTACAATGAGTGCTTAAGAATCTCATCAGTTCCCATCACTATGGAGGCAAGCAACTGTTATTCCTATTTAAAATATGGCTAAGAAAATGTATAAGAAATGATTTATAAGGTATTTAAAATCCCCCTCTCCGCTATCCAATATTCAATTTGGCTTTCGCCTTAACCGATCTATAAATAATCATCTAGTTTGCCTTGAGTCAATAGTTCGTGATGCCTTCCTCCAGAAACCGCACCTTTTGGCTGTCTTATTTGAGTTTGAGAAGGCTTACAACACCACCAGGCAGTATTGAATATTTAAAATTATTATTATTAGCACCGCGTCTTACTACCCATTCGGGTTATACGCACTTACGCTAATGTGTAATGGTAGGGTGATTGAGAGATGAAATGAAGGACCTACAGTTTAACGTGGAATCCGAACCACGTTGGAGGCCTGGCATAATATTTCAAACACTTTATAATTGGAGGTTCCGAGGTAGCCTCCCCTTTTTTTTATAACTAATTTGATTTCAGATAGATACCTCAGATTAAGATTAAATAACACCTTATCCCACGATTTTATCCAGGAAAGTAGGGTGCCTCAGGGAATTAATCTAAGCTGTACATTGTTTTCTATTGCAATAAATAGCATTGCAGACAATGTGCGCTTACCTGTCCGTTAATGTCTTATGTGGATGACTACGCCATTTATTTAAGTTCATCAGGTCTCCACAGGGCTGAATGGCAGATACAAATCACTGTCAATAATCTATGGTCGTTGTCATTGCGTATTAGCCATATCTTCTACACAGCCAAGACGATGGTTATACATTTTCATAAATTACGTGGTATATATTCAGCCTCCAATATTTTAATGAACACCGTTTTCTTACCAGTCTCAGTCACTTTAATGTTTCTGGAGATTTTATTTGATTTTAAATTAGAATGTATTCTTCACATTATAGACCTGAAAGCGAGGTGTATCAAAGTCCTCAATTTGATTAAAGCGGTCGCACTTGGGGTGCTGATAGGGAAAGCTTGATTCACTTATATAGGGCCTTTATAAGATTAAAATTTGAAAATGGCAGCTTTTTATATGGCTCCGCTAGACCTTAGGCATTAAAGATGCTAAATAATGTCCACCATTCTGGCATACGACTCACTACAGGTGCTTTCCGTACCAGTAAAATCGTTAGCATCTGTTACGATGCCAGTAAGCCCCCTCTTGCTTAATGGCAGTAATATCTTCTAGTATATTACTTGTCAAAGCCCCATTGCGTGCCAAGGCATGTTGATTACCACCCTATTTTCTATTCCCCACACCGAGTCTTGTATGAAACCATATGGCGTAGTATGAGGCTGGTTGGAATACAGATTTTATCGGTATTTGACACTTTGGGTTAGTCCTTCTGAAGGCTATCTCAACCGCCCCAGGTCGAGGTGCTCCCGGGAAAATATGGCTGCCTCAATGTCATCTGATCTCGACAAGTTTCATATAGAGTTAACACAACACATAATATATGAAAGGGCCTTTAATGAGCTCTTCTCCCCTTGCTTTCAAAGATTTCAGCGCATCTAAGCTGATAGTTCAAAACCAGGGTACTCCGTGGGATATGACTTTGCTGTGAAAGGGCTTGATTTTAAATATAGTATGCCTGCTGAATCCAGTGTTTTATAGCCTAGTTAAGTGCCATTTTTAACTCTTGTGTTTCGTACACTGTAATTATTACCAATCTGTTCTCATATGTACCGATTACATAAGTTTTATGTAGACATTGTCTACACTGTACTCATGGAAACCACTCATGCAGAAATTTAAAAAAATTGGTTTGTTAAACAAATGGCTAGCCTTCTGCTTGATTCCTGGTCACGCTGGTCTCTCAGGTAATTGGTTGTTGCCTTCTGCTCCCGGTGACAATTGTCTCTAATCCCCCTCCATGCGCGCTGAAAAATAGGAGGGTCCAAAGGACAGCCACCAGCGGGAGAGGTATAACGGCAAAGCCTTTATTGATAAAATTCTAGGTACATCATATTCTATCATTATTTCAATATTAACATCATTTAGCAATTCATTAAGTGTGAGACGCCTGGAAGCAGGGTCAGCCGGGTTCAGCTCCGACTCAATCTAAAACACGCCAAGCTCTACATATCGAAGTACACTGCCCAGAGGTGAAGATGCATCAGGGCGTGTGGTTAAACATTAGTCCTCAGCCTAATTTTATTCCTGCTAAGGCCATGGTATTATCTACACCCAGGTGGATAGCCTTTGGATGCCATTCTCAATGGTAACAACATAGTGCTATAAGCCCCGCAACCATTTCCGCACGGTTGATTTATTGCAGGCTGGAGAACCTCTTCGCCACGGACGTGCCCGATGCAAGCTGGCAGGTGGCAGTGGCGAAAGGTGTGGCGTCACTAAAGACTGTCACTGAGTACTGTGTCTGTTTCTTTCAGATCTTCCTAGTCCATTTTAGTAACTCCAGTAGGCGTTTCCTCACAGCAGGCAGCTTCCTGTGAAGGTGATCAGTGAGGTAGCCTGGCCAGCTAAGATTGTACTAAATCCTTGGCAGGAAGCCAGCTATCCTTGGCACATCCTTCCAGTACGCTGTCGGCAAGTGTCGAAGGAAGGATTTGCCCCCGGTTAGTTGATGCAGTTATTAACTGAAGCGTACTGAAAGTACTGTCTATTGTGAAGCCTTGGTAAGTTAGGTGTTGCGTAGGGATGAATACAGACTTGGCTTCGTTAATGGTAAGGCTCATCTCTGCCACGTCTTCCTCAATTGGGTGCAAATTCCGTTGGATCTCTGCGTGAAACAGCAGAAAATCGAGGTATGCAATTCCGTGGACCCGAGGATGGACGTTTTCATATTCTTAATTACTTCGTTCATGTGGCGTTGGAGAATCACTGGTAAGCGAGAAATCCCCATCGGAAGCCTAGTGATGGAGTATTTGGTGCCTCGATAATACACACCAGTGTAACGTTGTGAGTTATCTGTAATTGGAATTTGAAAGCTTCCACTCTTCAAGTCGAACTTTATCATGTATGATCCTATGATCCACGAGGAATCGAACGTAGGGCGATCCCAGCCGTCTTCAATGAACATATTGGGGTTACGTAGGCGTTTGTCCAAGTAGAGAAATCGTGGATCACACGCACTGTCCCTACCGATTTAGGGATTCAAAATAGTGGAAAGGCGTTGCACACCACCTAGTTTTCCCTGAGGAGACAATGTTCCATCCAGTATACTATGACTTGATCCATCAGGGTGTTGCTAGTTGTTCTCTGGAACGTGTGAGGTGCATCCTGAGATTTTATGATAACCACACCCTCACGAAGTGTACGGAACTTCATATTTCCTTTAAACATATTGAGTCTCAATAGTTGTACCCCCATGGATTCGTAGTTGCAGTCGCAGAGCTGAAGACACATAGGGGCTTCTATATCTGTTTCTATTTCCAAGGGTAGTATCTTAATAAATGGTGCTGGGGTCCCCTCGTGGACATCATCCGGTTTATTTATCACGTCGTTAGGGTCGGTGGAGTCTCGCTGTCCTAGTGGGCAGCTTGCAGCCACCGGTAGTTGTGCCGGTTCTTCATAAATCTCTGCGATCGGGTCCTCGATGTCAATTCCAAGTTTCACGATTAGGCTAGCAAGGTCGTCAATGGGCGGTTTCTTGCTGACCGGAGCCTCGGCTGCATCTGCTACTGCAGGACTAGGCAGTCAAGGAGGCAGTACATCTTCCTCCTGAGGTGAGGTTTGGTGTCATGTTTTTAGATCTAAAAGATTATGTTTTGCTTGGGGTCTTACGCATCTGATGCAAGTAGTAGGTTTAGACCCTTTATCAGAACGAAATGCGGCCCATTATGGACGGCGTGTCGCTATGGCCCTCTTCGATACGAATGTCCAGAAAGAGGAGGTCATCATGGCCAGACTCAGTTCCGGGAAAACTTCAGTGACACATGGATTTTATTGGGAGAGGTTCCACATACATTGTGTGGGCTTTGCAATACTGCCCTTAGTGTGTATCACATTTCGGTGTAGTGTTGCAAGTATTCCCCTATTCACCTGGATCTTTATTTTAATGGTGACTTTCGTTTTTTGTTACGAGAGAGTGTGGGTGGATTTATATGTTTACTTAGTTTTATACACCAGACAAGTCTTTTAAATTCCATTTGAGTTTCACTCTTGTGTAGTGATTCGCTTGTATAGTATTTCATATTGAAATTAGTCTTAATAATTTTAGTATAATTTTCTATGTTTCATTTGTATTTTGAATATAGGGCTTAGTGTATACACCCGTAGTTTTTTTAGTAGGTGTGTCATCTCCAAATCATACTATTAATCCATTTGTGTTACACTCAGATGGATTATCTCAAATAGATTTTTTCTCATATAGAGATTTATTTTTAAAATTTTAGAACAAATTATTGGATTATGAATTAGTAATTTTATTTTTGTGCTCTCATCTGTAAATATTTGCAAGTGAGTTATTTAGTAAATCTACAGGGATTTTAATATGTATTTAATATTGTTTAAGGACCTAAATACCTCAGTGTGTCAACGCGGCTATAACATATATTAATGATGATGATGATGATAATAATAATAATAAAAATAATAAAAATAATAATAATACTGGAGGAAATGGTTGTTAAAAAGATCAGGCCACCATGTTGGGTCTCCATTGTCTTACTTATAAGATCTAGCATAGGACCATGAAAATAATATCTAAAAAAGCCGCAAAGTCAATATCGAAACCTTAGCACAGAGACACTCTGCCGCAGAGTCTTCTGGAAAAGATGAAACCTCTCTCCTTAGTGGGGAGGTCCACGAGACTCATGGTAAGAAAAGAGGGTCGACAAAATTTTAAAATTAATCATTATAAAGGATAAATGTAATGGATTGTTTGGATAATTAAATATAATATATTTAGTAATGTCGATATTACAATGAAATTATAGTTTTTTTTATATTTGTGTTGAATAAATTAAACAGATAGTTACGTCCTTACACCCATCTATATTGTGTTTGCAAGAGACTCAATTTTGCCCTACTGATTGCATGTTGCTTCTTGGCTACAAAATTTATCGAACTGACAAGACTACTGATGATAGGATGAGCAAAGGAGGCATACTGATTGCCCATTGCTTCTTGGGTACAATATATATATATATAACCGATAAGCCTACCAACGGTAGGGTGTGCAGATGATTCATGCTGATTGCCTGTTGCTTCTTGGGTACAATATATATCAAACCGACAAGACTACTGATGATAGGATGAGCAGAGGAGGCATACTGATTGCCCGTTGCTTCTTGGGTACAATAAATATCGAACCAACAAGCCTACCAATGATCGGATGAGTAGAGGAGTCACTATCCTCGCACATTGTAATATATATAATTTTATATAGATATAATATATTATATACATATTTATGTAATAAATAATGTTGTAACTGATCTACAAGTGATTGCTGTCAGTTTTGCAATACCAATGTAATTTATAGTGTGTAATATAACCATCCCACTAAGTGAGCGCGTTACCAAGAGGAGCCTAGAACTACTTTTTAAACCACTTTTTACCCCCTACATATTCTTTGAGAATTTTAACGCACATAACCTGGTTTGGGGCTCTTCTTTTACAAACGACTGTGGCAGAATGGTAGAGGATCGGCTTGTTTATGGGGACCCCATGTTATTGAACATGATTGCACAGGAAAATCTTGATGCACCTCTATAAGACCTTGGTAAGATCAAAACTAGACTATGGCAGATTTGTATATGGTTCTGATAGACCATCGGTGAAAAAGCTGTTGGATAGTGTCCATTATGCAAGAATAATATGACTGACTACTGGTGCTTTTCTGACAAGTACATTCGTCAGCCTATGTGCTGGTGCCAGTGAGACACCTCTTTCCTGCCGGAGGTCCTACCTTTTGGCGTCATACGTGTATAAACTTAATTGCATGCCATAGAACGTTGCCTACCGTCCTGTATTCCATCCTCCCAACAGTGTCTTGTATGCAAACAAATGGTGTAGTGCAATGCTGGCCAGGCTTTGTATAGCTGCCAAGTATTTGGAAGTTATCCATGCCTAAACATTATTTTAAGATTGGTTCTGTTACACACTTACTTGTATAATATATTCATTTACTTGGAATTATTTACTATATATACTTTTTGTATTAAAAAAAATTGTGTGTACAACTTTCAAATTACTAGCAAAATGAACTTTCTTTTGTAGTGTTTACATTGAATGTAAAAATATTGTAGGTATTTAATTCTCCTTGACTTAAGATATTATACTTGCAATGATTTATTGATATATATTAGTTTTAATTTGTAAAGGATTCCATGTATAGGATTAAAATATAACAGCAGCTGTAATTTTATTTGATATATATATATAGGTTAATAAGTGCGTAGTATTAAATTTTTCTTTTAAATATGAATAACCTTTTGATATCACTTATTTTTTATTTGTATAATATTTTGAATAGAATATGATATCAGCAACATAAAAATCGTTGTATATCTTTTTTGCTTATGTGTAATTTTTTTCAGGCTTCCTATTAAGTAAATAATTTTTAGTTAGTGTTGTTTGGGGTGGCATGTGTTGCGAGTGTACTTGTCTAACCCTTTTACATTTCTAATGTTTTATGGAGATTTTTGCTATATTCTATTAGGACGATAAAATAATATATTATATTAATATTCCACTATTATGGTTATATAATATGTTGTAATGCGCGACTGCGGGTGTCGTGGGACGTTCACACGTAACAATGTGAACCACGAGTTTCTTTCAGGATATTGGGGTACGTTGAAGATTAGGCATGATTAAAGACGCACACGGAATATTCAAGGCTTCGATTATTAAAAATAAAACAACACCTACTCTAAAAGAATTAAATTATCTTCAACTAAACACGTCACTGAATAGTAAGAGGAATAATTAAGTATGCAAATTAATAAGTTAATGAAAACATATGAAATAGAGTTAAATTAAATAAATAGCTCCTTAATAAGACTACAAAATGATGAATTAAACATACAAACAACAAACCCCTAAAATTTTCAGTCACTGTACAAGTCACAGTTTAAGTCATGTTACCCATGTTCCTCATGTTATTATTATTATTGTTATTATTATTTTTATTATTATTATTATTATTATTATTAGCACCACGTCTTACTACCCATTCGTATTATACGCACTTACGCTAATGTGTAATTGTAGGATTATTGTGAGATGAAATGGAGGACCTACAGTTTATCGTGGAGTCCGAACCACGGTGGAGGCCTGGCATTACCCACATTCACATGTTGTGATTAATACACATCTTGTCAGAGGTAGAGTATGGGTTTGGCAATTAGATAAATCTGTGCTGAGACCGAGGATTGAGCCCCGGATCCCCAACATAGAAGTCTGACACCCTACCTCTTGACTGCCAGGTCACCAACGTTACTCTGTTACACCGCCACTAGTCCTCGTACACGACACACTGTGCTGACCCGCGTTATAAGAACGCTAAACTCGCTGGGATCCACTCGCTGGAAACATCGGCCCACTCATTGAACGCGTTGTCAACTCCCGGGCACGCCAAGCCTGTCCACTCAATTGGCTAGCCTCAACTTGGATTGGGGGTCTCTTGCTGATCGCTGACCATGTATATATAGGGGTCACAGTTAATAAATAGTCTTGAGTCCTTCCTTTCTAAACTAGGTACTTTACTAAACCTGTTACTTTTCTTTCAATTACGCCCCCCCTCCAAGTGTTCCATGTAAACGCCTTGGCAGTGGGATTGGCCTAACTAACTGCTAAGCAAAGACCGAAAGAGTTGACAGAGAAGGCAAAAAATGACAAGCATTCCAGCCCACTCTCTCGGACAATAATCACGTTACCATTTAATATAATTTTCTTATGTGACGTTAACAAAAGATAATCATGTAATTTTATATTTTTTAATGGTTACAAGATATACTCTGCCTCCTCATCACCTGCAAACCAAACTAGATGAACATGAATTTTAGACTAATTACTCACCAATGTTTGTCTCTCGTGTCAACACCTACCAAGCATACCCTATTAGCGAAAGAACATTTAGATAAGTATAAAAATAAAATGAGAAAAAAACTTTATAAAAATTTACCCCTCTGCTACCATACCTTTGAACTAACAGCTTGTCTCACCATTAACTCCTAACGATTAAGTGGCGCTAAATGATGTCTGTCAGGTTTCCATCACACACGTTAAGGGTTGGAAGAAGGCTGCGTGTCGATTTCCACCCTATGGAAAGGGGGTAAGCGGAGGTACTAAATCTGAAGTGATGGAGCGGGATAGGGAGGGGATTGGCAACACATGGTGTTGAGCGAGAATTAAAGCTTCCTAGAAAAGGGTGGAAGGGGGTTATGTGGGGTTGACGTGGCCGCCAGTTTGCGGCAGCCCGCAGTGGGCCATCAAACAGGGAGATATACGTTTACCAAGCAGCGGGGATCACTTGCTCCACAGCGCGCTAGAGTCTAAAGATAAGTGGTAGTTGAAAGGGGTAAAAGTCGATAAGGAGGGGTCTTGAGACAAACCACACGAACCATGGGCTGAGAGCAGCTTTCAAAATTTAAATGATAGAGATCGCTGGTACTTTACACGGTCACACCCACCAGTCTCACTCCCGACAATACCAGTGCCCCCGACCAATCAGGGAGGGTTCAAACCTGATTAGCGAAAATGAAGTTGAGTTTAAATGGTATATTACGATGCATTTTATATATGTATTAGGCATATATATATATTATACATATATTATACCTAAATTATATATATAAATTATATATATATATATTATATATACAGTATCCCCACAGCTTCTTTGGTGCTGACTGACAGCTCACAGCTGACTTCTGACAGTCAACATCTAGGTATATACCTAAATTTTGACCGTCAAAATTGAGAGCTGCTAAATACATGTTTATGCAGATCATATGGTTCGGCGTAGGGATACATAATTTGGTCTGGTAACTTTTCAAAGCCGTCAGCTTTCGGCTAATGCTGTCAATCAACACCAAAGAAGTCATGGGGCTACTGTATATAAATTATATATATATTTACGTATCATTTATATTATATATGTATTATATATATATACTTATTGTCTATATTTATATCATTTAATGAAGCCTTCAATCATATGAAGTTCCATTAGAAAACAAATAACGCAGAATTATGTGTATCACCCGCATCGGTGGGCACGCGTACTGAGTGTCAGGGTCCTCCATAGACCATTACATTTTTATATAACAATACAGGCTCTAATGGACACTCACCACTTCTTTCTGACACATTAGTTTCTACGTTAGCGCTGTCCTTGTTAAACCAAGCCGAGTTGCCATTTTGTAGCTTAAAGATGAAACATCGTAATTTCTATGGAATAAACTTGCTTTATTAAATAAAATTTACTGATACATATAGTGAAAGCAGTGGCCTTTATTCAATGGAAACAAGGGAAGCAACGTTTCCCTAAAATTAAAGAGGGAAAAAAGAAAATAAGAGGAAAATAAATTTAAAACCAACTATAATAATTAGAAAATTCAGTAATTAATATACTATTAATAATAGTTGAGGTGGCAGCTCTTCTTTCTTAGGGCAAGCAGTTCATTCTCAGACTGACCGGCCAGCCGGCTGGTTCTTTATTCCGTCAATAGTTTGTTTCCGAGTCTACCTGGCACTCATCGGGGAAAGGGTAGAAAGCAGCCTTTCCACAGGCGAGTATTAGCTCAGGTTACTTTCGTGATTGATGTACATTACAACCATGCGTAATATACTGTTAAAATGTTATATTTTTAGATGGTTTTAGAAATATTTATTGTCTCTAGATATAATTATGGTCACTCTATCACAAAATAACGTATTTATCACCCATTTAGAGTAAGATTAGTTTTATTTTACAAGAATATTGATGCGTGTTTGATCCTCCAAGGGAAGCGGTTTGTTTCTTTGCATACAGTAGTAGAATGACGAGTGCGTCAACAAGCGAAGCAGTGGAAGAGGAGGGCTGCTGTGTCAAAATGTATAAGTAATATTTTGAAGCATAGTTTTTCGTCCAGGTCCTTTGACGAAAAAAGAAAATAATTGAAACAGGCAGACCCACTCCATCTTTAGGCAACATATATATAAAGTTTGACATTTCAATATTGAATTTTATAAAAGTGTTTATTAATCAAGGTGTTTGTTGGGTAAGTGGAAACTTTTAAACCTATAGTTGACCTTACTATTTACTAACAATAATAGCGTATAAATAAATAAATCAGGATTCAAAGATATTAAAAATATTTACAATATTATTAAAATACATTCCAAAGGTAATACTCATTTGCAGACCACAACCCAAGAGAAAACTTCGACTATCGTAAATTGACCATTATTATTTTTATGTGCATTTGAATCACAATTATTATTTAATGATCGAGTAATATTTCTAAGATCACCAATTATTTTGTTTTATTCCGTGCATATTTTGTGTCCCCAACCCCAACCTTTCTTCCCCATAATAATGTTAACTGTACAAAAAAAAAGGGAAGGAACAATGTGAGCTTCCAATTAAACTAAGGTTTATCAAACCCCCTTTATTGTAGCCTCAATGCTTCCCTTTGTCCAGAATTGATCACACGCCACTGAGTGAAAGCAATATAAGCTACCAACAATATTTTTAAGGGACTTAATTTGTTTATAAAATATGAAAATTAACATTGTTTTTCCGTTTCAGGAAACTCCAAATATATCACATTATAGTCTCAGTTTCAGTTGTTGTAGAATAGCCAATAATTATATGGTGGCAGTCGTAATACTCATGAACATCACCTGCAAAGTTTTAAATGTATATCTATCAAATTAGATTAAAAGCTACATATTATACCTCTTGAAATATTTAAAGTGAAAAATGTAAACGTTGTATTGTTAGATACGTTTTTACTTTTGATTTTGCATGGGTGCATGATGTGAAAGAAATTATAAGAATAGCTCTAATTTATTTTTAAAAACCTTATGGGCCAATTCATAGATGGTGGCGTTTTGAAGTTGCAGTTTGAAGTTTGATCTACCATAAAGAAGAGCACTGTTAGATAGTAGTAGCGTTAAGAACTGAATAGTCATGTCAGTTCATCCTATTTACATAAAAATTTATTATATTAGCTACACATACAACGTTTAGTCAATTTTACATTAACATGGAAACAAATATACTTCTTCGTTTGCATATTTACAGGCTGGGTTGGTTTTAATGGCTGAGAAAATGTTAAACAATTGAAAAGATAATTGATGTGAACAATTTATTATACCATAATATAATTTTGAGAGAAGAAACCAGATCCCCTTAGTGGTGGTTGACCGGGCTAAGGCGTTAACACTCTCATTACTCTTTGTCACCATTAGTAATTGGGAATATTTTTCATTATATTTTATTTAAATTAAATAAAACCCTAACACACTTTGACTCTGTAAAATAACATTCATTTTATATTTTTTATTACGTGTTACAAATAATTTGTTTGTTTCATTAAAAAACGCCACAATTAGACTTATAAATTGCGTTATTATTGTTATTTGACCAGAGTTCCTCAAGCAGGTACATAACGGAAATATATTAGAAATAATTACATGAATAATATTTAAAACCATGTTACCATATCTTTATTAGTATCATTTTTTCTTCCAAGTATACTTTTCATGGTTTGAGCTATATTTGTAAAAACATTTATTTGTGTAAATAAATATTTTAAAACTGCTATATTTGTGTTTTAACGTCTACACCCAAATACCTCTCCCTCTCTTATCCTATAAATACAAGTTTATTTGACTCAGTCTCAAATATTATGGATAAGTTGAAACGTACAGAATAAAACCATTCAACCCATTTATTTTCTCTTTGGGTAGCAATCTAAAGTCTACGAAGTAAACACAGTGCTTATTAATTGGGCACCTGTAAAATAACATTCATATTATATATTTTATTATGTGTTACAAATAATTTGATTGTTTCATTAAAAACACTACAATTATACTAATAAATTACGTTATTTAACCAGAGCTCCTCAATCACTTCACTAAAAAATGGGAATATATTAGAAATAATTACATGAATAATATTTAAAACATTGTTGCCATATCCTTCCGGTCTTTGATTCTCCAACCAACTTATTTTAGGGATTAAAAAAATAATAACATTTTATTGGCAGTTTTTTTTATTGACAATCACCAATTGTTTAATTTAAAACATTCATAACAACAACAACATGTAGCAATATTATTTCGGTCTTGTGACCAATATATGTAATTATATAATTGTAATAGCAAGAAAAACATATAAATACTGTTTTACCTAATAAAATACATCAGGAAAGAATATAATCTCTTCTACCATCTAGAAAATGAGTAGGAGTCACCTCCAAAATAGTTCAAGACACGCTGAGAGGCGCTAGAACGTATATTGACAATGTCTCCACAGTTTTTACCTGGCAATCTTACTCGTCCAACAAACTCAAGCACAATAACATTCGGTTCATTGATGGTCTCATCCGATAGCACAACGTTAAACTTTTGTTTTTCTCAAGTTCGTTTAAGCACTTGACACGGCTGTATTCCTCTTCCTAAATTAAGTTTAACGCACCGCACAATACCTCCTCGTCCCAACAGGTATCCTGGTGAGCAGGAGTTGGAGGTGTTTGATGACATTGATGTTTGTGCCGAATAAGATTGGAGAGCTTTGCGTAGGACCCCTCACAAATGTCGCATTTAAATGGCATAATGGCAATCGGAGATACAGTGAAAGAAAAATATCCCTGGGAGAAAAATAAACACTCGCTCTACTAACAAACTCTAACATTTTTTCAAAATGACGGTGTTGGCTCCGATGACGCCAGCAGAGTACTACAAACACATGAGCACGCTTAGTTTATTAATTCACTTTTAAACATCACACTTTGTCCTCCGAGATATATCATACAGCGTGCTTTAGATTTAAATCGATTACAATCCAAATAATGGATTGAATTTGGAAGGAAGACGTTACCGAAACTGCCCAGACCGATTATGTAGTCGTTGGGCGTTTCACCTATAATTTTAACATTTGAATAATTTTTGTACATTGTTAAATACTCGAGATTTACGGGCTCTTCAGACTTTACCTTCACCTTCGGTGGTGGTGGGCACGCGGGTGACTCCGCTGACTGGTAGGCAGACGACTCTGACGGTGGGTACGCTGGTGAATCTGATGCCTGGTAGGTAGACGACTCTGGTGGCTGGTACTCGGGTGACTCTGACGGCTGGTAAGCCTGTGACTCTGGAGACAGGTACGCCTTTGACTCTGGGGGCTGGTACACCTGTGACTCTGGGGGCGGGGGCGGTAGCTGCGGCACCGTGAAGGACGGTGTTGGGTGGTGTGTAACTCTGAAGGGTGGCGGTGGCGGCCTGGGCAACACAGCTACAACGTCCCCTTTATGAAAATTGTACACGGCGCACGTCATATCACACATGTAAGTCTCTTCAATTCTCTCGTAGGGTAGTACTTCAGTCGCTCTTATCATGTGACAGGTAAAGTCACAAAACTCGATGTAGCCTCGTTCCTCTACTTTGTAAATTACATGTCTATCGTACACCGCTACACTGTGAATATTCTCTACAGTCATATAGGCACGCCCCGCAATCGTATGACCCAAAAACATTAAATTAATATAGCCGGTTCTAAGCATGGTGAGCGTACCTGAGAATTAAACGTGCTGTATGGTTTGTAGGGTCCACGATGCACATGTATTAACTGATCCGCTGCCCGATGTTGTTGTTGTTAACTGCTTGCCTCTTCTGCGCCGTCTCTTAAACGCGTTCAAAGTTCACAATGGTAGCTGAACCGGGTTTTACTCCGGCGCAGGTAAATACCAGTTTTTCTTTATTAAGCTTACACACGTCTTCATCTGTTAGAGTACCAAAACGACAGGGTAAAAATACACAAAACTTACCATCTATATAGGCTATTAGGCGTCTCCCGAACTTTGTATTGACCGCTTTTAATTTATCCACCGATTACTTTTGATCTACGGTTGGATCACACAACTTTACGGTCTGCACGGCGTCAACAATATTTACCAGCTGATGTAACTTGTCCATCTTGAACCGCTCTACAAATGCTTATAAATAGACAACCAAGTGGGCGCCCCCCTTTATAGCCACCCCCTCTCTCGATCGACGTAACGTGGTACGAGAATAACAGGGTCAGTAACCTCTTGTACTAGTTCACGATCTATTTTTGTCTCTACTTGTCTTGTCTGCCCACCAACCTGGCACCCGGGTTGAGATGACGTCATCGGAAAAACCCATTGCCTGGGTTAATGACCTCAATATCTATTCTTGTCTCAACTCGTCTTGTCGGGCCACCATACTGGCACCAGGGTTGCACGCAATGATTACGTCATTGGGAAAACCCCAGTTGCCCAGGTCAATGCCCTCACGGTTTCAAGGTCACGATCTATTCTTGTCCTGACTTGTCTTGTTGACCCGCCAAACTGGCGCCACGTATGAGTCACTGGGAAAAAACCCATTACCATATAAGGGGGTTGAGACACCTGGAAAATCCATTACTCATAATGGTTGCGACATCAGCGGAAAAAACCCAAGGGGAGGGTGAAAGTTGCGCACCCTTGATGCGCAGTTGTCACTACTTGGTAAGCGGGTGAGCAGAGAATATGGCCCCATTCTACACAAGACAGCCATAGCGAGAGGTTCGTGCAGCGCCCTCAAGCCGAAAAATCACGGACTTTATGCTCTCAAATAAATAAAAAACTCCAACACCTCAATCCTAGCCAATAATTAATTAGCAATAATTAATTTACAATCATTAATAATTAATCATCAAGAACCAACATGTCCCGGGTTGTAGGGGAGGGGGTTGTAGGGGAGGGGTTGTAGGGGAGAGGTTGTAGGGGAGGGGTTGTAGGGGAGGAAATTTAGTAATCAGCACTTGGGAAAAGAGGTCAGAAGGAGGGGAGGGGGCGGGAGGGGTGACGGCTATTTATATCAGCCAATCAGAGAGCGAGGGGTGTGGTCACGTGACCAATATCAGCCAATAGGAAAGAAGGTCAAACTGGGCCAGGTCACCGTACGGCTACTCATAATGTTAATGATGGCGTATGTCCAGAGTATTCCTTTCCTTTGGGAATAATGTTCAAACTTTCAGCAGGTACAAAAGTAGACAATGCCAACGCAGTTAAACATACATGAAATACTGGTTATATCGACACAAAACTAAACGGCGGGTAAGCTCCTTCACCAATGATGAAAATCAATACATAAATCGATGTCAACTTACTGCTCTACATGAGCGGCTGAATGCATAATATACAATAGGGAGAGGGGGAAAGGAAGCCACACTCATTATCAACAACAATCACTTCCTGAGGCATCTTCCACAACTAAATAAAACTGCCACAACACAATTATTAATTGATTTTTAAAATACGTGTTTTGGAAGTATTAAAGGAAAAGTGAAAAACCATTTAGGAACCAAACAGCACCATCCTTTATTTGTTTGAAGAAGTCTTAATCTATAATCTAATTTTCATAGGAAAAGCCTTTTATGATTTTTTTTTTAGCCAACATTAATATTTTAAAACTATTTTATTAGTGTAGCATTGATAATATGTATGAAAATTTACAGTTGTAGATCACATAACAAACGTTTCAATGCGTGACCCACATGGGTAGTAAGACGAATTTTTAAAAACCATGAGTGCTTTTTAAAGGACAAATTCCACTAAGCTTACTCCAGTTTATTTTCTTAAATGGTTTCCCAATCTCTCTCCCTCCTCGCAAATGTGAGTATTACGTTTCTACTGAATTCTACCTTTCTCATCCTTTTGCGGATAGCGGTGGAAAATGTATTTATCGCACTGTTTGGCATTGTGGATGTGTTGGATGGTTGTTAAGACGTGGTGTTATTTAAATAATGTATTGACCTAAGGTCTGTTCCCTAATTCAAATAACTTTAGTAGAATTTTAGCAGAAAGAGCATTTTACTTTGCGGTCGACATTAATTTTATTTAGCAAGTATTTATTTTTTCAGTTGTGTTTATTAATTTACATATATTTGTTTGGAATCGAAAATTGGTCTATTTACATTTTCTGGGATATGTTTTAAATTATGAATGGATTTATAAAATACATTAATTTACAACACTTAAGCTCATTTTAAAATATATATGTATAATTTTAATTTTATTTGAAAGTAAAGGAAATCACTGTATGAATATTAGCTACTATTAACGCTGAAAACTTGATCTGTGCTTAGCCTCATACTCCCGAAACAGCCCTAAAAATTTTGATTCTTTGGATGGTGCGAATCCCCTGGTGGGTATTTTAGGTATGGTTATGCTCTCCATTCGTGCAAAGACAGGTACATTTGCTCCCAACTTTAACAGACGGACGCCTTTAACTGTGTGAACTTCAATGGGTTGGTGAAGAAGCTCACGAGTTTGATATGAATAACCTTCATGGCAACTGCCCTTTCCCATAGGGGACAATAAGAGGCTTCTTGCCCCTGACCCTGCTTGTGAGATGTCCCTCGTCAAGAAATGTTTGCAGAGTGCCTCCTCGTTGCTGCCCATGAGAAAGCCCCAAAGTGGGCAGATAAATCCCTGTAGAGGTCGTCTGTGTGGGAGTGAATGCCCCCCTTCCCCCGCCCCCATAACTCTAAAAACCCTTTTTAGTTTGATTTCTATGGTCTAACTTCCTCCGACGGTCCAAACGGGGTGACTTGAGTAAAAGGGATTTTTAGAATGATTCTTAGTATCGAATTTTGACTCCCAGAAGGGCAACCTAAGTTAAATTCCCCCGAGCAGAATGGCTCCTGGAAGGAGAAGCCAACTCCTGTAGCAGATGGAAGTCTGACCACTCACCAAGACAGGGTTTTTCCTAGCTGTCCGCTACAGGTATTGATGGACCCTAAATCTCTCGCTGCACGAGTTTATGTGCATGGCTACGCTCGAAGGACACAATTCATGATGGACCTTGAGAGAGGCTTTTGTTCCCCATATAATGGCTGCCGGAACCTCCACGGAGAGTTGATTCCTATTTAAAAGTATAGCCTTAAGGTGCGGCAGATGAGAGCGCGAGTGATTTTACAGTTTTTATAGCATTATATTTTTTTGGCCATAATAAATCAAATATTTCTCCAGTAGCAACATAGAGTTTAGTTTTCTGCACATGCTAATACCAACAGATCTTGAATATATGCCAAGGGTGTACTGGAATTTTGTCAAAACTTTTTAAGTAAAGAACAAAAGTTGTGACAAAATTTAATTTAATCTAATTTTTAATTTTAATTTATCACACTAAAGATGCGGTGGTGTTCTATAATGTGTAGACATCAGTTCAGGTAACTAATAGTTTTCCATTTGTATCTTTTTTGGCTGCTAATTAATCTCCTTTATATAAGGAAAACTAAATGCATTCACCTTAGATCTGCACCCAGATCTCACCACCACAGCAAACCAGACTAAAAGACACCTTGGTATACATGCCCGGTGATGCATACAAGTGTTTATTAAATTTCACACACGTGAATATGAGAAAATAAGTAGAAGTATTGACGAGTGAGTTAATTTAGAGTGATTGCACTCGCATTCGTGGAGGAGGGGATGAAAAAACGCTCAGTTTATTACGAGACCGATGCCTTTAACTGTGTTAACATCAGTCAAAGCCATTCTTCGTTTTCCGTTATTATTTTTTGGCTGCTAATCACACTCCTTTGAGAATGAAAAAATTAATACTTTCACCCTGGATTCGAACCCAAACCTCTTCACCATAACAAATTAGACTAGACTTACACCTTTATCTAAATTCCCAATGATAAACGTGTTTATTGAATTGCAAAACATGAATATGAAATAATAACTGGAAGTAGGAATGAGGAAGTTTAGAGAAAATCCACTTTCATTCGCAGGAAGAGAGAATGGAAAAAAAACCCTCATTCTTTTATCTCATGTTTCTATTCTTTGCGACAAACATACCTAATCTTTGAAACCAGTGTGAGTGAATCAAGCGTTGTACTTCAGACCATCGCTCTTACCACCCGACCATTCTAAATTTGAACAGTATGCCATGATCCAGTGCATTCAGATAATGACCCCATTTATTCTAATTTACCAATATACTTTTTTATATAAATAATAGAAATAGGAGTATCCCGGATCCGAATTTCGAAAAACGTTCGGCAAAAACAAATTGAAAGTCCGGCAAGACTGGGCGAGTGAGCGAGCGATTAAAATATAAAATAGAATACATTGATTGTAATGAGAGTTGGCCAGACTGGAGCGACCGAGCGCGCGCACTTGAAAGATAGAACTGGCACCATTTTTCAAGCGTGCGAGCTCGAGCCGGTACAGTCTAGTCTACAGGCGCTAGGAAATATTATTGTATGTTGATTCATTGAGTGCTAGGAAAACTTCTCAATTCCAAGTGATATTTGACTTTTTTCTATTATTTATAGGTTTAACACACTTGCTACTAATGGCCTAATTTACTTGGTAAGACAATAAATAATGGAATGTATATATGTAAACCCGATATGTTAAAATACTTCAATAATATAATCAAAGTAGGCCTTTACAAATAGTAATCACCATTAGCTTGGAGAGAGGATGAAAAAACCACAACAATAAATCAGTTTTTAAAACCACCCTCAGTTCACTGAGCCAAGATTCGAACTTTTGCCTCCCAGTCAACAGCTATCGAGTGCAACACACCAATCCGCCATTGGTGCGGCTAGAATGATTTTAAAACAATCAGGACACTAAAATATTTGCATTGTTACCGATTCGTCTCGTCACTGGGTACTTGACTCCCCCCTTTCGCCCCACCCTAAGAGACGTACAAAATGTCTTTGACAAATACATTTTCTCTAATGAACTAGGATCAGTCTGCTAATACGTGCTCGCTCGTACGCTCGCCAGTTTTGCCACCCAGTCGCTCAGTCGCTCGCTCGCGCACTCGTCAGTCTGGCCGGGCCCTAACATGTATAATTTAATCGAGCCTTGAAATTAGGGCCAGCTCGCTAGCCAAAAACTAGGATATTTTAACCAGATAACATTAACATCCCATCCCCGCTACGTGAGCGGCGACAGCTTAGTAACCGTTACTTGGTGCAAGAAAGGTCTTTTTAGGATGGGGCTTGAGGAAACTAACTACCTGCCCATATATGGTGTTGGGGTAGCAAAAGTGAACACTCTGCAGTCGTAGTAGAAACAAGTACAGTATCATCATCTTGGCGAGTCTGTCACGTATTGCCAGAGTCTTTCATCGTGTAAACATGCAATCATACAGCAATGTGTGGCTGCAAACATTGCTCAGAAATACTAGCCGGAAACATTGCACAGCCACAAGCTGCACTTGTATTGTCAGCAATATTGTAGGGCCATATATTTGGGAAATATTTTCGGCAATGTGCAAATTTAATTGCCCGCCTAAACGCACCTTTAGGTTCATAACTGACACACGTCACCGGTGATTCACACTAAACACACCCAAGTGTAAGGCACGATTAACCACCCCTAGTTGCGAAATTGAAAAGTCCCAGTGGTTTGACACAGAGCAAGCGTTGAGTATGTCCACAACCAATGGGTGGAACGATTATATAAGAAGCGTTACGAATTTTCTCCCAAACCAACGCACAAAATCCTTTCAGGGACTAGAACAAAAATAAACCACTTTTTCAGATTCAGGGGTCATGAAAAGTCAACATTCATCAAAATATTGAATTCAATCTTTTACGATTACAATACGAGTCTCTTCGAGGGGTCGCGAGAAAGTAAAGCCATAAAATTCAATTTGTTGTTTGTCTCTTATTTATTTTGCAATGTTTTTATTACAAAGTCGTTAAATTATATTTAAAAACTATTTAACCTAAGTAATGTAATTCACGCAGAGCTCAGAGTGCTCAAAGGCCTAAGAAACGACCCAAAAATCACGAAATAGTATGAGCGGTTGAGAGGGAAACTATTTCAATGTCGGTTGTTTTTTCACCACATCTTATCATCCTTCCCCTCTGGACTATCCGTACTTAGCTACTGCACTAATACGACAGAGATGAGGAAATAAAAATGTTTATGGAATGTGCCGGCAGTGGCGTAAAGTTTGAGTGGGAAGCAATTCAGGGGAAAACCCTCAGTATCTTGGAAACTCGAACCTCTCTACCCCTTTATCCTTGGCAAGCCAGACCAAACAAGAGTGAAACCTTGGCTTGAGTGCTTACTACCTATGTGAGGGATTTGTTAGAAAAAAGAATAGAAAGTGGAGATACGCTAAAGTATGTTTAGTACGCCAGAGGGAGAACTCAATTTTAAATACATGCCTTCAGTAGACCACGTTAAACTTATTCATTAAACAAAGTCCATATATTTAACGGAGAGTATAAGAACGAAGGACATTTTAATAATAGTGTAGGGGCGCCAGGAGGCGGAAGGGGGCAGGGTGAATCGAGGGAACAGGAGCTAAGTTCGTGTCTTTAGCAAAATCCTCTAGTGGAATGTTATGACATAGCCCACAGTATCTTTTCCACCCGTAAAAAAAAAACCAAATGAAATATGTATTTTAATTAAGAAATAAACATTTTTCTTCTTTCTTTTTTTCTCCAGGACTTCTTTCCCTCTTCTCTATCTTTATTTGAAAGGGTCATTACGCAAGAACGCGAGATTATGAAGGCAGTTTTGATCTGAAGGGTGCCAAAATTGCTTTATCCAACCATTATTTCCCTTTCTTCGTAGGGCAAAATGATTATGTAGCTAATTATCACATTTTACGAACACATCAAAACACACAAATACAATAATAATTGGTGGAAACCGAGACAAAAATAACTTTCCTAAAGTTAGATGAAAAATATTATTTTTCGTGACCACATACCTTTTATACAATAGTAAAATTGAGTTAGTTAAAATACATTTTTTACCCGATATATTAGAACTATCTTCACTTTGAAACATGCTTTTTGATTTTCCTCGTATAGTTGGTTGTAGGCTAATTTTGAGTATAAGAGAAATGAATATATGGAGTGACTTTAGAATAATAATTCTATCTCTGGATTGTGGATTATTTTTTTTTACTATAACCAACTTAAAATTAACTATCAATAGATTTAATTGTTTGGGCTAAATTCTTTTTACAATTTTATAAGTTATAATTACTTGTAAGTAAGTTATAATTTATTTAAGGTGCTACCAACCTCATTATGACGTTTTTTTAAACAACAATAGATATAGTAACCATAATAATAATAGTTAATATTAACCATATTGGCTAAGAGTCTTTCTGACTTGACGGTTAATGTAGAAAACAATATAGTTACGTATACACATATGCATACAATAAAGTATAATTATAGTTAACAGTGAACATCATTAATCGCTACTATTAAAGATAATTTTATATAATATCAATAGTTTCACAATCGACTTATTGCTAAGCCACAAATTGATAACCAAGATTTTAGTTAATTTGGAGTTTATAAACCGAACAGGTATCAAGACGTGGTGCTATATATAAAAAAGGTTAATTTAGATACATTAATTTGATGAAATTCGCCAATACTTAAGTAAACGTTGATAGGCCTAGTTCTTAAAATAAAATAATGGAAACAAAATTCTTGGCATAATTTAAACTTTCATGCTTAATAATCTTAATGGTAAAGCTAGAAAAATCATAGTTCTCTTAAAACAAATTTAATTAATTTTCAATTTTATATAAAAAGTATTTATCAAAAATGATAAGGTGTTTATTATCACACACCGCTAGGGGAAATTCAAAGCCTTGTGTTGATCCAAAATATATTTAAAAAAATTAATTATCAGTTTGTTTTTGTAGAATAAATAACGCCATTCATGTCATGTTAAAATAGAGTTTCAAAGTTTTCCGATATTTTCCCCGCACCTGTTTACCACCAATTGTGGCTGTACACCTTATAAATACATACATAAAATAAATAAATTAGGAATGTAGAACTTTTAGGAAGTGTACCCAAATTTTATTTAGTGCAGAACTACTTAAGAAAAAGTATCCTTAGTACACCCGGCCCATATTTGAGCCCCAGCCTACCTGTCACCGGAATGCCAAACTAGATGAGACTGACATTTAGTCCAAGTGCCTACCAATTTTCTAAATGATTTATACTTTGGTAACTACCCACTTCTTCAAGTATTATACCAATATTATCTATATTAAAAATAGTTGAATATTTACCGTTGGAATTGGGAATTAAACCTGGCTGGGACCTTTGTTTAAAAGCGTTAATGCTCTGCCTCAAGGTGGGAGTGGAGGAAGTGGTAGAAAAGGACCGAGTTTTTAAAGATTGTATATCAACATATTTTTGGGCAAAATTAAAAAAAAAATGTTTCATTGCAAACAGAGTTTAATTTTTTTCGCATTATGATATCAACATTGCTTGAATATCTGTCAAGTATGTTCTGGAATTTAATTACAAAACTTTCTATTTATTTAAAAATAATGTCATCTAATGTTGCTATGTTCATGACAGATATTCAATAACTGTTAATATCACCATGTGAAGAAAACTAAACTCTATGTTTGTACTGAAGTAATATTATATTTAATTGGCAAAAAAAGTTTTGCTATAAAAACTGCAAAACATACAATGACCCTGTAAAATAGACTATAGCTCAATTTTAAAGTAATGACATTGAATAAGGGTTCAAATTTTTATTTTCATGTCTAAGTACATGTCCATAATTTTTCGAATAGTTTAATTGAATCATGTCAGCAGTGAACGGCTATATCCATATCAAAGAAAACTTTTATGTATTTTACGGTATTTAATATAATGTTAACAACATTTGAAGACAAAGATCATTTCTTTATGGCTTTCTCGACCTCCTCAAATAATAGTTTAATTACACTCTCAAACAAATAAATTTACGGGAATTTGAATACATTTTCTTAACCGATGTTGCCAAGTAAAGAAAGACATATTATGATTTATTTTGTCAAAGCTGCATTTCAGTTAGTTTTTTCCTTCGTCAGTCATTTTATGTAGACATTTCTATGGCGTATAGTGTGAGGTATATTTCTGTTCATTTAGTAGCTTACATAGCAATGTTTTTCAGATACAGTAGACCATTCATCTATCAAATATCCAAGAAATGTTGAAGTAGGGATGACTATGAAGAATAATCGTGCGAAACGTAAGGAATGGCTCATTCCGAAAATATGTTTATGACAGAGTGATTATACAAGATTCAAGACTAGAAAACACAAGCACTGGACGTAGCTCAAGTTAGTAGGCCTACTTCTTCTGACACCAACTCCACACTTCCTCAACTCTTGTTTGAAATCACACACGTGGTGTCTTCCTTGATTGTTATTGTTAGTTTTTACTTACAGTGTGAGAGTAGTCAAGCACACGCGGTTGAGTTCAAGCAAACTGGCATCTTAAAAAAAATAATCTTAACGATCTTTTCAAAACAAAGAATTCCCTCCATGTAATAATAAACAATCCTCGTTCATAATCTCAACTGTCAGGCTATGAAACAGCTTGAGGTTTGTCTTTTTGGAGAAAAATAATTGACAATTTGCTGAAAACACTTCTTCTTGTGGCAGTGAAATTGAAATAAATTTATTTTTCGAAACATTAAAAGATAATACAGAAATAATCAAACTAGTAAGTTATATTATAATCAATCAGGTCAAGTTGGTATACAAGGTCAAATTGTAAACGATCACTAAGGCATTTCAATTCAAAATATAGTCTGGTTCATATGAATTAGATTGACAAAGTAAAAACCGATTTTAAAACGAATTAAAAGGTTGAGTATTAAGTGGCTGAGTATCAACTGAAACCTGGTTAATGGTTGAGTCTTACTGAGATAAAATGTAAACATAACAAGTGGGTCTAAGGCACATACTAGCTAGATACCAAGAGTTGCACAAACTATAGGGGTTGGCTACACTGTCTATGTGGTGCTATCATGAACTAGCAATTACGTAATTACCTTTGATGATCGATTTCCTCGTGGTGGCAGTGTAACGTGTGTTGTCATTAGTGTCAACATGGAGTTTAAAATAATGAAACGTAAAATAGGGTAAGACTAAATTAATAATAATGGACAAAATCATAGGTACCATAAAGAGTTATCTGATGTAAATGAACGTTGGAAATGTGTCAAAGTGACTGTTAGTGTTTTTTGAAAATTAAAGATTAAAAAAGAATTTGTTGAAAGTGTTAATGTTCATGAACCAGAAAAAGAAAGTTTATTGAATTTACAGAAATTAAACAATATATTGATACGTAAGCAACGGAAAATCTAAATGAGAGGCGTTATAAATTGTACACCGTGAACTCCAAAGAATTCATCAACATGAAACACTAACAAGTTATTATCTTCAGTTGATTCGTAAAAATATTCAATGATCTAGGTTATTTGTCATACCTAAATTACCCTAAGATCTAACAAAACTACACGTAAGTTTAAAGAACCTCGTTGTAAAAATAAATACATAATAAACGTCTTTTCTAGTTAATGATTTTGAAAATAAAATTGTGATATCTGGTGAGAATAGTTTAAAGTTCTTAACACAATTTCAGAGTGTGTTTGTTGATAGAACCTTTATGAGTGTGCCTAAAATGTTACAACAAATGTTTATAGTTAATGGTATGATAAACGGTAATTATATTCCGTGTTGTTTTTGTTTACTTCCTGCAAGTCTATCTTAGGTATCTCCAAAGCCCTCGAGGTTGTGATCAATGAATGTGATAAGCTGGGAGTGACATGATGTCCTATCTGAGTTTATGCAGATATCGAAAAGTTTGTTCATATTGCAATTTTGCAAATTTGGTCAAACGTCTCTTTAAGTTGTTGCCGTTTTCAATTAGGTCAAAATTGTTTAAAAAAATTGCAAGTATTGTGATAAAGTATATCGTAAATGAAAAAAAGCTTCAGAGATTAGCACATTCTTAAAGTTGTTTTTTGGTTTGCCATTTCTTGAGCTAAGTCATTTTTATTATGTTTTCAATGATGTTTTAATTCCCATCAATCCCAAGAAACTCGAGTCCAAGCTTTCACAGATTACGTTTTTTTGTGTTTCTTCTAATTGTGATTTTCCTCTTCCCGTTTAGGCAGTCTTTTCTTCAAATGTTCTAAGAGCTAAAAATAGCTCCTTCCATTCAAAATTAAACTCGATGTTTTATCATCAGCATCCCAATACATTTTTAGCAACAAATGCACTTAAAGAAATAAAAAGTGAAGTTTATGTCAAGATTAAAAGTGCTGATAAAGTGTCTTTGAGGAGAAATTCATTCGAAGGGGAAAAAAGTATGAAGAAAAAATTCAATTGTTAAAGGAAGAAAACATTACGCCCTTAGATTCAATGAAATATGTGTTACACCAATTTCAGCCTGTTCAATTTTAATATTTTAGTGTTCTTAAATATTTAAATTCTTTAAATTTATTTAAATGTGTATTAAATTTTATTTAAGCCTACACGTGTCTTAATATACAATTATATATAGGTGAGCTGGCGGTCTAATGGTAAGGTGTCAAACTTCCGTGCTAGGGGTCCAGGGCTCAATTCTCGATCCCAGCAGAGATTTATCTGATTGCCAAACCCTTCCTTCACCTCTTAAAAGACGTGTATTAATCATAAATTGTGAATGTGTGAAGTGCCAGGCCTTCACCGTGGTTCGGATCCCATGGTAAACTGTAGGTCCTCCATTTCATCTCACAATCAACCTACTATTTCACATTAGCGTAAGTGCGTATAACCTGAACGGGTAGTAATACGCGGTGCTAATAATAATAATATTAATAATAATAATAATAATAATAATAATAATAATAATCTATATTTTTTCTAGCACCGCTTTTTATTACCCTTTCGGGTTATACGCTTAAATCTAATAGGCCTATTAGTGCTTTTCAATTTTAATATTCTAAATTAAATTTGATTTGGGTATGCTAGTAGCAGTGTTCATTGTAATAGTATATTTGAAACCCCTTGGATTTCGTGTTATGGACCAAGATAGTACAATCGCTGCCCGGGACACGGTTGGGATGAAAACCAAAATAATAGGGACAGAGATGGTGGACAGTGTAATAAGTTACGAAATGTGCACTCAAAGAATGAAAGGTTAAAAACGAGATAATACTTATATTTAAACATTCTAGGAAACTGCAAGTCTTGTGGGCGTTTTTCGTCTGGGTTACGAAACACTTGTAACAAACCCATGACCATACCACATGACTAAAATACGAGTTCCTTGGAGACTCTCCAATGAACATTATTGGTAAGGCATCAGTTAGAGATATCGCATTAAATCCCTCAGATTAAACGGAAGTGCTCTAATCCTAATCGGTTGTAATGAGAGTGGTTTCTTACTCTCCTTACATACTGATTTGAGCGTATTTTCTCAAAATTTTGCCTTCCTCATTTCTACCCTATTAGTGTAGTTATGTGAATAAACCAAAAGAAAAAACAAATGGTCACGTTCTGTAAAGAGAAGAAAAATAAAACCATAAAAAATGTATTTACAACTATGCCACACTCTCTGTCTTTGTCTGTATATTTGTCTACCCCTGGACACCAACCTTAAACGGTTTGATGAATTTTGCTCAAACATTATAATATGGCAATACCTAAGGAGTATCTTTTAATTTAGATCCTAACCTTAAATTAAGGTTAGTGTACCAGTGAGTGAATTTACAACCACAAATATTTCGAAAATGGTGCTAGAGATTTTATTTAAAATGTATATGAAGTGTATATACTGCGTTTAAAAATATGATATGTTGGTTTTTCTGAGGAAATCTTATTTAATGGTGGGTAAACCTTGAATAATTTATTTTTTAGTTTTGTTTCAATTTATAGTAAACAATATGAGGAAGTTTGTGCGATTGTGTCGTTGGCCTACTATTTATTTGTTAATGTGGCAGCTTACCGTTTTCTTCAAATAATCTACAAAATTATCTACAAACATTATTTACTCAGCAAATATATACTTATAACACCTATTGATCTATAAAAGCATTGTGACAGTATATAAATACATAATTTGATTTTTAATATATTTTTAAATTTTAAACAAAGCATCAAATTTTGAAATGTAGTTATTTATACCTATGTAAGCATGCCTTATTCCCAGTAATCATGTTGAATACATTTTTTTTCATATTGTTGATAAAAATGTGCTATAGATGAAGCAGCTTATTTAAAAGCGTGCTCCCAAACTGGCCTATGCACATATTTCCGTAAATGTGTGTATTAGTATGGTAGAATTTATAGCAGGTATACCCGTATTTGCGTGAAGAGAGAATTGGACACCACTTAGGTAAAATCAACCTTCAGTACACTTTTGCGGTATTCACGCCCATACCTCCCGTCACTGACAAACCAGACCATTAGGTACTAAGATAAAAGGCATTAGTCTGGTCTCGTTTGGTTTGGTTAAAAAATAGAACAAATTTAATTTATTAGAAAAAATATAAAAATTTGATTAATATAATACAATAATTAATATTATATATACACATCTAATGCTATTGATAAAAACCCTTATGAACTCAAATGCAGGAAAAAAAACCTTTTAAACATTTTTCAAAACATTTTAATGATGACCCGGGAGTCACGGGCAATCCACACCACAACGTTTGAACTGCAAGCTATTTTAATGATATTGGGGTATGCTATTGTTTAAACGCGATTTAAAACTTGAAAAAACATTCGAAATATTTAAGGTTTTGATTATTAACAGTCGACCTCAGTAGTCTTGGGGTAAAGTGCTCGCCTCATAACCCAATGTTCATGGGTTCAAACAAACGAAGGTTGAAGGATTTTTCTTGAGCGATAAAAATCCTTAGAACAACTTCCAACGGAGGAGAAATAAATCCATCCATCCCATGTCGACTGTGACATGCATAAGAACCCTGGGAGGTATCTGAAAATCCCTTTCCAAACTAAATTGGTAGGCCTTTTCACTCTTGCGCATATAAATTCTCTTGTGCTTATATAATCAGTCGGTTCAGAAAGTGCATATTAAATAACTCAAACAAAGAAAGAAAAATTTAAAATAAAGCAAACATATAAACTAACCTAGCTATGATTTAAACAGTCTCTGAATTAAATAAAAAATGTAAATGAATATGGATAAAACGTAATATAATAAAATAAAGGTCTTATTGATAAAAATACAAAATACTTAAGTAAGCATTTGAATACCAGTTTCTAAATACATGCAGGTAATATACAACTCACGGTCGAGGTCTACATCATATTATATGTCATTCATGTAAGTACTCCATTGTTTACCAACACATGCTTACCGAATACGCTTGCTGACACCCGGACCTCATCCAAACACGCTGGTTCTCACCCGGACAAGCTGGTATTCTCGTGGACACGCTGGTCCTAACCTAACTCGATGGACCTCACCCAGAAACGCTGTTTCTTACCTAGACACGCTAGTCCACTCACTTCACTAGCCTGAAATCGAATTCGGTGCCTCTTGTCCTAAATGCTGGCCGTTTCCATTTACACAATACTGGGATCGAAAAAAATGAACCCAGACTCTTTTAAGTGTGTCATTTTCCTTTCAAATAAGCACCTCCCTCTCTTGTTTGCCTGACTACCAGCTCTGAGTGTCAGAAGCGACCCTCAGAGAAGGTAGGTGGCTTGTTAATACCTAAGAGTACCGATCTGTAGGCACAGACCATGACCTCTTTTTGTGAAAGTATTCATTGATAGTGGGAAGCAAATGGAGTGGGGGGTAGGGAGTTGTGAATTAGAGAGCGTGTTGTGTTGATAAGTATCAATATAGAGCCCTAGTACACTGTGATGGAGAACACAAGCGTAGTCAGGCCCTATGTGTAGGGTTGTGTATGTAAGTTCTAGAAGGGCTGTAAAAGAATGTGAACAAGATTAATGTATGCACTGAATGAAGGATGAATAAGTGATTGTGAATTTGTGAAGATGATCTTTGGGTGGGGTTCTAGTCCAGTCTCGGCTTTTTATATAGCCTTGGCTCGTGGGGGTCGTACTGCCCTAGGCTTCTGATTATAGGGTTCTCCTCCAGCAGGAGGTTCTTTTTGTAGAAGCTCGCGTCCCTTTTCAAGAATATGTCTCTTAAAGTAGTGGTGCCCGTCTCTGCGTGGATGCGCGCATTGTTAGTTCTTGTATTGACTCCAAGAATTCCTCGGAGAACCCTATTCTGGACCACTTGGAGCTGGTTCAGCACGGTGGGAGAGGCGTAGCTCCACGCCTCGCAAGCGTATACAAGTATGGGAAGTACTAGAGCTCTGTATAGCATCAGTTTCGTCTTGATGTTGAGGTGATGGCTCTTGAAGAGCGAGTAGTTACGGATGAAAATCCCCAACGCCTTTTTTTTGGTGGATTCCACATGGGCTTTCCAAGTTAGGCGGGAATCGATCGTGACGCCGAGGTATCTGAGCTCTTTCGAGTAGGGGATAGCTTCGCCCAAAACTCTGAAGCTGTGTTGTGGCTGGGCCCTCCTTTTGGTTATGTTTATGGCCGTGGATTTGGTTGGGTTCACCTTGATTCGCCACTTCTCTAGCCAGTCGCTGAACTTGTCCAGGTACCTCTGCATATGGTTGTAAGCATACCGAATGTTTTTGTGCGCAGTGAAGAAAAGGGTGTCGTCCGCGAAGAGTCTTACCCTAACCTTAGGGTCTGTCGGGACGTCGGCTACGTACACACTGTACAGGAATGGGGACAGAGCGGACCCTTGTGGCACTCCCGCTTTGATGTTGTGATGGGGTGATCTCTTGCCTTCCATTTTTACCGCAAAACAGCGGCCTCGGAGGAAGTCCCTTATTGTGTGGATATATGATCTTGGGAAGTTGAAGGAGATCATCTTCCGTAGGAGGCCGGTGTGCCAAACCTTGTCAAACGCCTTCTCCACGTCCATGAGGACCGCAAGTGTATATTGTTTCCTGTTGAAGTTCTCTGTTGTTTCTTCCACGAGGCTGGTGATGGGGTGAACCGTGGAGTGATGGCTCCGGAAACCAAACTGTGAGGGGGGGAGTACGCGTTGTTGGTGAGCGAAGAGTTTAAGCCTCTCGAGTATGATCTTCTCGTATAACTTCCCGAGGCTGCTAAGCAGGCTGATTGGCCTCCGGTTTTGTGCGAACTTGGGGTCCTTTCCCGGTTTCGGAATGGAGATAACGTCCGCTACTTTCCAACATGTTGGAAAGTAGCCCCACCCCAATGCTGCGGAGAAAATGGCCGTTAAGATGGTGATGACTATAGCGGGGGCTTGGCAGATCATCTCGTTCGAGATCTTGTCCGCTCCCGGGGATTTCCTCTTTTTCAGTTTTCGTATGTTCTCTTCAACTTCAGGTCTGGATACTGGAGGTGGTAGTTCTTCGATCGGTTCCTCAAAGAATATATTCACCGCTTCTCTGGTCAGTGTTGAAAATTCCTCGTCTTGAGGCTCGAGGTTTGCCGTGAATTGGTCCTGCAAAGACTCCGCTATTGCTTCGGCTTTTTCCTCAGCTGTGTACTTCATCCCCTGTCTTCCGTGGATGACCGATGTTTTGGGTCTTTGGGAGCAGCCTTTAAGCCGTTTGGTGATAGACCAGACGTTGTCCCCTCCGTTGACAGTCTCTGAGACAAACTCGTTCCATTGTATAAGCTTTAGTTGTTTGGCCCTGCGGCGAACTTGAGCCCTCAGTCTGTTGTAGGCTTCCCTATGCCTCGGGGGCACCTCCCTCCTGTATCCTCTAGACCCCAACAAGGATATATAGAAAGAACCGAGAGGGCGAACAAATGGCAAGTACGCTGGCCCCTCAATAGGACCCTAACCTCATTATAATATTTTGAAATTCCACACCAAAAATTAAACACCTTTTTGATAGTAATGATTGAAGCTTTACGTAAGGTTAGAATATTTGACAATTCATGATGTTATAATTAGCATTATAAAATCCTTTATTCTCACTTGTAAATTACTTTGAGTCAAACATTTCTAATGCTATGACACTATCTTCGGTGATAACTGATAAGGTAAAAATTTATGAGTCACTGAATTCTATATACTTTCCCGCCTTGAAGGTTTAAGAAGGGACCATACAAACAATCCTAACAGCAGCAATTTGTAAACATAATTAGTTACTTGTATATTTCTGACTGTCTAACAATCTCCAAAAATTCGATTTTACATATGTATCTGGTTAATACGTTTACAAGTTCCAATAACGTTGGATAAAATACTATAAAATACTTTTTTTTAAATCGTAACTTAACTAATTTGGAAAAAAGATTTGGGATCTTTAATTTTGACCTCTTTACCCATTAATATAAAAATCTAGATTTTTTCAGCTCGTAGCGATCATAATACTCTCGGTTGACCTCATAAGGGATTGGGAACATGCATGCAGCCTTTTGAAATGTTCGGTGTGTTCTTATCTCATATTTGGTCATTTATGTATCTACGTCATTTATAAATTAGAGTGATTAGACTATACATTTTCAAACAATGTGTAGCCTATATTAATTAATACAATTAAAAATATAGTTATTATATCTGTATAATGTTTTAAAAAAATTAGTCACTCTCATCGAGCTACATATGGTTGACGCACTTTCAAACTTTAACAAAATGTTGGCAAAATTTACTGAAAATGAGTGGCCTTATGAGGAATTTGTTAAGTGAAATAAGGCTTTTCAATGCCAAAAAGTTTCCTACGACTGGTTTGTTGTATACTCAATCAAAGATGGACGACTAGTCATAATAATGCTCGGAGGGGTAATGAGATATATAAGCCTTCAAGAGAAGGAGGGGAAGTAAAACAGCGTGTGAAGTTAATGTCTCTGGGGGTTTTAGTGAAAATTATAGTGGCACAAAGTATGGGGATAGGATATCCATGTGGCACAAATTTAGCACAAAATATTGTCACAGGTCTAATCTTACCTTTATGGGAGCTGCTACGTGAAGTAAGCAGCACCCTACTCTTTTCACAAAAACTATGGTGGCATAATTATATTATGAAAAAACGATATTCTTGTTGCACAAATTTTTCACTAAATATTAGCATAGTTCTTATGATTTGTGCTAATTTTACGGAACACGTAATAAATAGAAATAAAAAAAATACTAAAATATGACTTTCATATCTGAAATCGAAGTAAAGGCGGGTTCTATACCCAAACTAGCCCTGGTGGCGTAGAGTAGTAATCAAGCTATTCCTGACCCTGAAAGTGAACCATACCGGGTAGCGTGGAGTGGTAGCCAAACTACATCTGTCTCCTTAAGGTGATCCAACCTGTGTGTCATGTGATGTTGGCCAAGATATTCTTGCCCATTCAGCCGATCATCCTGCTCCGCCACATCAAGACAACCAGGGGAGGAACACTAGGGAGATAAGCTGAGATTGGATCGAAAGTTGAAGGATCAAGAGAGCATGTTGTGGGGTGTTTATGGCAAGCCTGCTAGGTTAAGGAGGAAGAGGGGGCAGCGAGCGCTATTTCCACCACGTAATTCGGTGGTGATGGGGGTGCTGTCACCCGGGATACAAGGCTGACAAATGGTGCCCGCAACGCTACCGTCCTCACGACCGACAAACAACTCACCATAAATTTTAAACCTATCTTTTATCCCCAAACCTCTTTTTCTTTGGACGTTTATCTTCTCTTTTTTATCTTCTTTGTTCTTTCTTGATGTTTATATATATTTTTTTTCTGTTTCAATTTGTTTCTTTTCTTCCGTTTCTTCAAATTCGAATCGGAAAAATACTGCGACACAATAATTTGGCTGAGCACTTGCCATTTTAAAAATATAAACCATTCTTATTTGTTTGGGGGACTTTTTTCTGCTAAACAAATTAAATAAAAAAAAGATTTTATGTAATTTATTAAGACAAAATATTCCTAATAAATTAATCAATAAATGAACATCTGGAAAATCTGGTACATCTGGAACCTCTGGTAAATTCCCTCATTATGTCTTTATTTTGAGCTAAAATTGTAACGCTGACCAGAAAACTCGGACAAAAATTACATACTTATACACAATAAAAACTTAAAATAGAATAAGAAGAAAAAATATTATTTATACCAAATTTTTCACTATTTTAATTATATTTTGTCCATTATTGTCTTTACTAAACTTACTGACCAAATTGTACCTAAAGTCAGATTAATTTAATTTACTTCAAGTTGGGAATAGTCTTGAATATCAATTTGTGTTTCCCAAACATTTTTGATCGTAACTCTAAATATAATATTTTTCCAGCCTAGCGACACAAAGGTTCATTACATGTAGTTTATAATTCCTGTTATTTTCATATAAGTGTTTACTAAACTAATTGAAATGATTTAAATAACCAAAACATTATTATTTCAACTACTGTATAGTCAAAAAAAATTTAAAGCACAATTTTTAATGAAACTATAACTTTATTACATTGTTCAGAATGTGACCAAAAACACTATTTCATTGGCTACTGTAGTGCTGTTTTATTTTAGGGGAGAGTTCTTTAGAGTTTTTATTTTTTGTTGATACATTTAATAATAAACTATGTTGAATCAATTCCAGTAACTTTTTAATATTACAAATATAAAAGTACACAATATGTTCCCACGAAAAAATTAGTTATGACAAAAACATAATTTTTCAGTGACAACGATGTGATAGCAGTATATATTGCTTTTATCTTAACTATAATTTGGGTGCAAATCCTAAGAATTTCAATTCAGAGAATTAAAAACAAAATCTCACTTTTTCTCGTCTAGTTCCGACGGTGTCACAACGACCTTTTTTTCTCACAACTACTGGGTGTTAAGTTAGGGAAAAACATATTATTAACCGTGTCAAATAAATCTTTCTATGATCACGTGCGGTGACAAAAGTCACCAAATGCACAACATTTTCTCATTCCTTAATAGGGGTGGTAATGTACAGTGCAAAAATAAAAATATAAAACACAACTAAACAATACTAGAGGAGGTTATTATTCCATATTAATTAAAACCTTATCCAAAATCCCTACTAATGGCATGCCTTCCTAAGTACAACACTAAAATTATATTGAAAAAAATAGTTAAGGAAAATAATAAATTAAGGTACAAATGTTAAATTTACTCAAATTTAAATTCATAAAGAAAAAATATATATGTACGAATTAAATTATTGATTTTCTTGAAAAAATAAGAACTATAATATACCAAATTATTTTTATATCAAGAATACTTTAAGTCAATATTCTTAAATTGTTACTTATTTACATTTTTATGAAAGAGATATGTTGCAATGAATTTAATAGTACGGTATAGTGAAGCGTTCTAAAATATTATCTCCTTTCATAAAATATGCCAAAGTGTTGGTGGATGGTACAAATATTGTTAGCTGAATGACAGTAAGGATCTGACCAAATGTTGTTTGTTTCTTCAGGTTCAAGGTGAAAATAAGGCTCAGGTAGGAAAAGTAAAACTAGATTCTGGCTTTTACTTCTTCAACTTTCCACAAATAAATATAAATAAATGTCACTTGAGAACTTGACCTCACTTTTTGATCACTTAGAAAATTTAAAGGATCCATTTCAGTGACCATGTGGTCTAACGTGCTATTTTCACAGTATACTAGACTATCGATGACGGGAGATTGAGGTTCGAATCTTGCTTGGATGTACTGGGGGTGTTTCTTACAAACTGTTTTTTCAATCTCCCTCCATGCAAATGTGGGTACACTCACTATACATATAATCTAATTCCTAAAATCATTACCGTAATTAGTACATAATAATGTACTACAAGTACATAAGCATGTAACCCGAACAGCTAGTAGACGCGGTGCTAAAATAAATACATCCAAAGGTAATTAATTAAAACAAGACGTGTATTAATCACAACTTGTGAATGTGTGGAATGCCAGGTCTCCACCGTGGTTTGGATTCCACGTTAAACTGTAGGTCCTCCATTTCATCTCACAATCACCCTACCATTACACATTAGCGTAAGTGCGTATAACCCGAACGGGTAGTAAGACGTGGTGCTAATAATAATATAAAATTAATCAATTTTGACAACGATGTATAAATACATTAGATAAATACAAAGGAACATAAATATTAACAAGAAACAATACAATACCGGTAGTTTAAATCATAAAGTCAAACAGTATTAAGATTATAAATGTCATTTAAATTTTACGTTTAATGTTAAATGAAATAACATCACTTTATGTAAGTGTTCTCTTCAAGTTTGAGGGTTTTATTGACGGGTAGCGTACAACGCAGATAAATCTGAGGATCTTGATCGTTAGAAGACCTGAAAATGCTTTTTCCCAAAGGTAGGCTATATTGTCAGAAAATGGAAAGGAGCCTTTTAAACTTCAGGTTTTTTCTTGAGCTGGGTTCAAAAACCCGAGTACTGGAAGGTTTTAAACACCGTTGCTATTGTCAGTATTGAAGTAATTATTAATATTGTCCCAATTTTATTTAGTGTTTGTAAATTTAATATTTCATAAAGTGTGTGTGTGTTTGGGGGGGGGGGGGGGGGGAATTGAGAAATTCCCACCACTCTCAGGAACATCCTTGTGATCCTCATTTGTGTCGTAATCTATGATTTGGAATCCACTGATGTAAAGTCTCTCTACCTGTTCAACATTTTTAATAACTCCATATAAAATGAATTCTCTTCAGGACAAAATTTCCTGTCCTTGATATTTAGTGATATGTTGATAGGGCCCATAGCTTGTTTCTTTGAAAATTCTGCTTTTACTGGTTTTGTAAAAGTTGTTCTAAAACAGACTCTACAAAAAATGCAAAAGTTCGTTCCTACAAAATTAAAAATATTAGTTCAAAATCCAGACTAAGCAGATGTTAAAAATTATATATATAAAAAAGGAGTATCTGATTCAACACGTGGCTAGTGTATTAATGACTGAAAAAAAAAAGTCACACTTGTGGTATAGTAGGGCTTAATTTATTTAGTGGAATAGGTTTGATTCAACAAATTATGAGATCTTTTGTTTAGGTTTAGATCAATACATGCGAGATGATTTTCTTGGATTTGGTTAATGAACACATTCAGAAATTTTTTGTTTATGTTTGATTCAACACAATCTATGGCTTTAATTTTTGAATTAAAATAATCTTGAACTTAAAAATGTACCCCAGAAAATTTTAGATGTGCTTATTTCTTAGTTATAATCTTGTTTATTTTAAATTAACGTTGTTTCGTAAAAGTTTACATCAAAACGACTAGTATTTTGGCATTGTTACAACCCCCCCCCCCCCCCCCTTTTCAAACACTAAGTTATAATCTTGTTTATTTTAAATTACCGTTGTTTCGTAAAAGTTCACATCAAAACGACTAGTATTTTTGCATTGTTACAACTCACCCCCCCCCCCTTCAAACACTAAGTTATAATCTTGTTTATTTTAAATTACCGTTGTTTCGTAAAAGTTTACATCAAAAAGACTAGTATTTTGGCATTGTTACACCCCCCCCCCCCCACTCAACCACTACCCCTCTTTCCTGATAGGTGATTAGATTTGACCCACTACCCAAAGAAAATTTATTTAAAATATAGCTTATTTAAGGAAAATATATAAGAAAAGCAAGGAAAAAAAACACATATTATTGAACTCGACTCACCTATAGTTTTGCAATAGTTTTGACCTTTATGTTACATTGTGGTTCATTATCACTCAACGTGTGTATGTATGTATACCACTTATTCGTTCTTTTATTTCTTCGAAGGACAATTTGTTAGAAACCCTGGGATTTCCTTTAGACTTTATTCGAGATTTTGGTCCTTTATGTTTACCCCCACCTCTATCATCAATTTCTCCAACAATGTCTTCAGCCAATAGCAATGAAGGGGTGAAACTGCAACTTATTCGAACGTTTCTGTCATAAAACTGCAATCTTTTCTTAACTTGGGGATACCGTTTTGACAGTTCTTCGAGTTTTTGTCTCATATACGACCTTTCTAAAGAATGGACGTTCTTAATAAAGGATTTTATACCCCTTAAGTACCTGTCCATTCAAAACGAACAAAGGGCTGAAAAAACGAAAATAGTTGGAGTATCTCTCCTACCATCTCACTAAACCTCCCCTAGCGTAATAATTCCAGCTCTTAATAAAATGGGCAATTGCCTCATGTTGACCAATAGAAGTAATGATTCGTTTAATTTATTTATATCTTTCTATGTAACTTTTGAATGTATAGATGAAATGGAAATAGCGTCCGAGTAATAGACATGCAACTGGGCGGGGTGTGGGGGAGATTAGGAAAAGAGGGGGGGGGGGGGGGGAAGTTAGTGGAGGCGTAAAACTAAATTGATAAACCCAATGTGCAAAAAAGTCTTAAAAATAAAATCTTCAAATTATTTTAGTTACTTCCAATAATTATAAATGTCACTTGACTCCATTATATCTAACCTCTGTTTTATAATATTTTACTAATAGTATTTAGGCTAGCATTTATGCTTGAAATTATTTAATTTGTTATATATGTTGGGTGCAATAAACGGAATTGTTTGCTCAATCCAAGGATTGGACGTTTTAAAATGACCAAAGCCCAAAGTTCTATTCAATTTCGGACTTTGGCCGTCCTCAAACAGTTAAACTTAGAATTGTGCAATTACTGAATGACATAATCTTGAAATAATATTTTGAAATAACATTTTAGTTCGTTTCTTGACCAGACCGAGCAGGTGGCACGCACCCAATTTTGAGCAACCACGTGAATTCAAGAGGGCAAGTGGATCAAATTGATATGCGAACAGAACCATACAGAGATTACCAATTTATTTTGAATTATCAAGACAACCTGATCAAATTTGTTTTTCGAAGCCTAACCTAACCTAGCGACTGTCGTTTTAACTCTGGTCGTTTGGTAGTTGCACAATCCTAGGTTTGGATGTTTGGAGACGGCCAAAGCCTGAAATTTAATATAACTTTGGGATTTGGTAATTTATAAAACGTTCAATCCTAGGATTGAGCAAAAAATAAGTCCATTGGCCGTTTTCGAGCTTTGCGTACAAAATATAGTACATACATTTTACAAAAGCAATTAATAGCACCAACATAATGTTTAATTTACTTTATTTTTTCTTTGAAGTTATGCTTATCGGTATGAATTAAATATCAGTACTGCACATCCCTAACACTACGTCTCAGAATAGTTTCCCTAAGTGTGTAAGTCTACTCTTGCCAATGTACTGTACTCTAATAAAATGAGCTACCTGCTCAAATTTATCTTGAAGCCCATTAAGGTAGTGAAAACTTAGTAAAGTACCTTAATCAATATTAATAATTTCCTTATGGTTTGCGAAAAATTACTTATAATACAGTTGTTATTAATACCCTCATTGTTTTTATTTCAGATATGGTTTTGTTAATTGAACCCTGGTAGAATACTTTTAGTTATTTGACAGATATACGTTAAGGATTTACGAGATAAAGGCTACAATGCAGTTGTCCTTTAGGTCCTTATTGTGCCTATTTGACGAATGCAAATGGTAATTGTATCTTAGTTTAATACCATGCTCAAAGACCAGATATTCGTGGTTGTTTACGAGAATATGCCTAATACGGGAGTGTCACTTAGGCCTTTCTTGTTTAAATTTTGATTGTGGCTATGGTACCTGACCATTGGTATGGTAATTTAGTCTCTTACTGGATAATTATTGTCGTTTACTGATGACGGCAAACTGTTACACATGGTATTTTGTTTAATATTTATATTCGCCATGATGGAACGAGGCTCCAGATGTTATGTAATAAGCATCAATAAACCATTTTCAGTCACGCCATAACGGTTCCATGGCCTGAGGGCATCATTTTCGAAATCCAAAAATCCATAAGAGGGTTACGTCAAAATTATCTTTAACGTAAACATTGGGGTATTCTCGGGCCATGGGGTCAAAGGTAAGAGTGTAACTGTCTGGCACACGAAAACAAGAAAGTATGATCTAGAGCTGATTAATAGATAGCCCACAAGTATTGAGAACGATTGAGACGTATACAACGTGTATCTTAAACATTGCATCAAACTTTGGCAGGCTATTCCTTGGGTGAAAATAGAATAATTCACATCAGCAACCTAGGATCCATCTTGAATATTAAGGGTGGTATACACCCCTAAACATAGAGCTAAAAACGACTATTGTGTGAAATATTATGAACACTGATTAAGGTATTACAACGAATCTTTGTATACTACTTATTGAAACCTTGATCGTTAATAAACTAAATGTGCTGTTACCGTTACCCACTCCCATCATGTAAAAAAGTAGGGTTGTAACACTTTTTTCTGCAATAAAATATGACAGAATAAGTATTACTAACTTTGAATTAAGATTACAAAACATGAAGTAAAAATTAACAAAAAAAGGTGTCTTGGAGAAACTATCTTTCCCCGTTTCCGAGATAATCATGCATGTTTGATTTCAAAGACAAGTGTTAATTCCTGCCAGGTAGGCAACCAGTATAGCTGTTGGGTGGCCACCACACTCTCCTTAACCTAATCTGTTAGATTTCTTTCTGTGGGTCTTTTACAAAGCTTTGGTGTACGAGAAAGCCATTGAATCCGAGGAAGACCTGTTAGCGAGGTTAGGTGCTGCATGTGATAAGGTTCAAGAATCACCGCGTATTTTCGAAAGATTACGCCAGTCATTGATACGCCACCTCAATTATTGCAATGACGTTAGGGGCCACTATTTTGAACACTTGCTATGAATCTGCTTTTGAAGCTAGGAATTAAAACATACAAGAACTACGATTAGTATTTCTTAATTTAGCTTTCAATACTCCAGTGAGTGTAATGATTAAAATCCCACCTAAATGTGAACTGTGTAAGCATAACTTACTAATGTGATAAATAGCAACTCGTTTGAGCTTATGAAGAAGGAAAAGTATCTGAGTTTCTCCATCATTACACACAAACCAGCCTTGTTTACCAAATTTACTTGATACATAGTCACACGTGCCGGTAAAAATGTTTAAACGACTGCAGTTCGAAGTAACACTGCGATTCTGGTTGCCTACCTGCAGGCATTTACACGTGTCTCTGAGCTTAAACTTGCGTGATTATCTCGAAAACGGAAAGAGCTAGACAGTTTCTCCAAGGCACCTTTTTTTTTTGTTAATTTTAATCCTTGTTTTGTAATCATTAGTCAAAATTAGTAATAATTACTCTGACACATTTTATTGCAGAAAAAAGTGTTACAACCCCCCCTTTTTTACATGATGAGGGTGGGTAACGGTAACAGCACATTTAGTTTATTAACGATCAAGGTTTCAATAAGTAGTATACAAAGATTCGTTGTAATACCTTAATCAGTTTTCATAATATTTCACACAATAGTCGTTTTTAGCTCTATGTTTGGGGTGTATACCACCCTTAATATTCAAGATGGACCCTAAGTTGCTGATGTGAATTATTCTATTTTCCCTCAAGGAATAGCCTGCCAAAGTTTGATGCAATGTTTTAGATACACGTTGTATAAAGTCGGAAAGGATCCAAACACTAGACTTCCGGTGAAAATATGTCGCATGCAGCATAAGTTTATCATTATTAAATAAATTATTAATCCGTAGACAAGTAGGAATATTATTTCTCGTCTTCAAGACGTCCAAAAATATAGTGAGATTCTTGTAAGAAAAAAAGTTATTTTTATTTTGTCACCATGTCTCACTACCCGTTCGGATTATACGGAAACAGTTGCATACATACTAAAGTTACTGTAACTAGTTTAGTGTATTCATAAGCCATGTAACCTGCTGCAGTTTATTTTGATATATAATATCAATACTTTTATAGTAAAGTAAGATTTTATCAATGTTAACTGCATTTTATTTTTTTCAAAATAATTCTATCCACTTTGAACAGATCGTATAGTCAAATACTATTTTTAAACTTTCACGGTAAATGTATAGTAGTAAGCAATTGCGTTTCACAGGAATAACAGGTTGGGTGACGGTTCTATCCTTGCAGCGATGAGATTGATGAAAATTGAGTTTCATCTTCCATCACCCCTCTCTCTCTCAGTTTTTCTAACTTTCTTGTGGTTTACCAGAAAGAGGAGACTTAACAACGCTATCAGCCCAGCCATTTCCCCTAATAGAATGTGCTGTTGTAGGTGGCAAAACGCAAAAGATAGGATAAAACGAAAAAAGGAGGCATCCCTATCACCTTCAACCAGGATTACGTTGTAGAGAACAGCATCACTTGCTATTCATGAAAAGAATTGAAAAATTAAGCGACAGCTGATCCCACAGTCTTCACCCACGCCTTCCTGCGTCACCCCTTGGGGAAACATAAACGCGGATTTGCTACGAACAGGAGGATAAACTAGGGTCTACTTTTCTCCCCTTTCTTCTTTGGAAGTGATCCTTACAAAAATGGAATCGCATTATTATTTGGTACGTGTAAATTTCGTGTAGGGAAATTAATCGAGGTCAAAATTATATGTTATCATCTGTTGTTTGAGAAAGGCACGATTTATCACACTAAATCATACCAAAAGAGAAATAATTACAGACAGTTGACTGTGGAACGTAGTCTTTTTAAATTAGTAACCGAAATCTACAAGCTAACATGGAATAAAGTAAACCATGATATTCTCTATATAAAATAAAATAAAATACTGACAAAGAAAATAGGCTTTAGTAGTTTTAAGGGGAATTAAATTACAGAAAGCATGTTTTATCAATAACAACCAAATTTCCCTACATAGAAAATCGTGAGAATGATAGGATTCGCAATCAAGGACTTGCTACTTATCTAGTCAATTATTATTTTATGTATCAATCGAGTTTATATAATTAAATATATTAGCTCAATTTGTACTATCAATCAAGTTATTACAACAAATTACACTTTTAGAGTAGGGGTAATAAAGGTTTAGTTCAAAGGAATTATAGAACATTTGTGTGGATGAAGCGTTGAAAATTATTTAGGAAAATACTTCTTTAGTGCACACGACTGATATTTAAGACACATTCTCCATCACTGGAAAACCAGACGACGAGCTTGACGTGCCCACCATTGAGGGTTTCTTTATATTAAATAAAAGGTGATACTTAGTATTCCAATATAGACTAAGAGACATAAAATTGAGTTGATTCATGTTAAAATAAATTATTTCAAGCGAATAGCCCGAATGGGTAGTAGGACGCGGATCTAAAAAAAAAACTCCTTGTAATAAGCATAAAAAATGAAACACAATTATAAAGATAATATCACCCACATCGATGGGCACTCGGATTAAAGCATCAACCTAGAATTATAAAATAACCGGAAGATCAGGGTTAAAATCATGGTTGAGTGGTATCGATAACAAGGCCACAGGCAAACAAGAAAAAAAAAAATCACGAATTTTAAATACATCTAGAGAATGTCTGGCTTTTATTATTAGATAATTAAGGGGAATCGTGGACAGGGTTTTATTTTTAGAGAACCATTTTTTTTCTCAACAAAAGTGATTCTAAATAAGTTTTGATTTCAAAAAGTAATTTTACTATTTTTTATGTTTTAATTTCCTTTAAAAATCTGTTTTACCTGATGAAGTTTTATGTTTCTAATTCTCCAAGCCTATTAACTGTAAGTTTTTTTAAAATATATTTGACTCAATAACTGTTTTACTATAGATATAGATAAACGTGTAAGTATTTCAATACGATCGCCTGAATACTTCATAAACTAATGGTGACCTGGCGGTCTAGGGGTAATATGTCGGACTTCCGTGTTGCGGGTCCGGGGTTAAATCCCCGGTCCCAGCACAGATTTATCTGATTGCCAAACCCTTCCTTCACCTTTTACAATACGCATATTAATCACATCTTGTGAATGTGTGGAATGCCAGACCTCCACTGTGGTTCGGATCACACGTTGAGCTGTTGGTCCTCCATTTAATCTCACAATCAGCCTACCATTACACATAATAATAATATAAACTAATACATATTTTTGCCTACAGCTAAATAATAAAAACTATATTTCTAAGTAGCGGTTTGTTTTTATTTATATACTTTTTAGCTCACTGTGCCATGATTTTAAATTTATTTTAAATTTATGGTGAATTAGTTATGAACCGTTAGATATTTGATTTTTTACTTTAGGAGGTCGGACTTTTAAAATAGCTTGAGCTACCACTTATGGTATTCATAGTTTCTAAACCTCATTTCGCTTAATACATTTACCGCGAATATATCTTTTTTGAGATGACTAAACAGAGTGACAACATGGCTTGGATATCCACAACTAGTTAAGCTAGTGGGTTAGGAAAGAGGAAGAAGCATTTAGAGAGAATATATCTGGATCATTGTAGAGCGAGACTAGAAAACCATTTAACTAAAACTACTTAGTACACATGGCTGAGATTCACACCCATGCCACTCTGTTATGGGTAAACGATAATTGAAGATATTGACGTTTAGTACACGTGTCCACCTAACCTCTAACCGCTATATTATGCTACATAAATTGTTTTCAGTCAGTTTGCCTTAAGTTTATAGTTTTTTAAATACGTGTATGTTTATTGAACTTAATATGTATATATTATATAATAAGGACCTGATTATTATATAGTTTATGTATGTTATGTATAATTTATTTATGTTATGTATAATTTATTTTTAAGAACAGTCCCAAGACCTACATCGATGTCTGGCACTTTTTCTTAACTTTCCACTTTACCTCCGAACAAATGGGTGTACATTTCCTATAAAGTTTTACCTCCTAATTCCCATTCCATTAGCAAAATTAATGTATGTATACAACCCGAATGAGTACAAGGATTCGATCCAACCTTCCTCTCTCTACCCCCTCCCAATGGTAAAAATAATGCAATGATTTATAAGTAATAAAAAAATATACATAAGGAGGTAGGGTCAGGAAGAAAGTGTGTGTTTCCAGATAAAGATAAGGCACTTATTGATAAGATGGAAAGCTGAGATTTTGCATACAACCAGAAAAATCTAAAATTGACAAATTTCTAAAGGGGGCTCTAGTAAATGGGGGGTGGGTGGGATATAATTAGAAAACTCTTTAAAGATGAGTTATAAAATCAAAATTTTACAGACAGATAGAGAGAAAAACAACCAAATAAACCTTTATATCCTATAATTTTTTAGAATGAGTTGGAGAAAATGGTGTTAATGAGGTTTAAAAACTACCAAAACTAGTAGAAATACAGTAACTATTAAAAGTGTAGTAGAAAGTTGAAATTTAACAGACAATTACAGGGAACATTGCAAATATTTATAAGAATTTGAAAAATTTAAATTTTTAATTGGGACTCCAGGAAATAGGGGAAAATCGGGGGGTTTATAAACAGAAACTAAACTTTAAGGGATGGCATAAAATCTAAATTTTAAATTCATGTAAAAAGACAACTCAAGATAGACAAATAAGTAATAAAGTTTAAAATTTAAAAATTGCTATTATAAAAATGTGAGTGGAGGAAAGGAGTTTAAAATTTTCAAAACTAATAGAATAAACCATTTCTCAATGTGGTAGAAAACTTAAATTTTGAATGAAAGTAAAATAATCTAGCTAAATCATCATCATGATCTGAACACTAAAAATTTTGATTAGAACCCCAGTAAATAAAAGAAAGGAGAGTAAAAAAAAAAACTCGAAGATGCAAGAGAAACTTTAAATTTGGTAAACCGAATTAAGGACCCCTCAATATATCGTATTAAGTCTTAAAAAGTGGAAAATTCTAAGTGGGAGTTGTAGAACTGGAGGGGAAAGATAAAATAATGAGAATCCACATTTCCAAAACTGATATATTAATATACTTCCCCGTAAATCAAACTGTTATAGACCTGAAATTCTTTAAGCAGATATAGAGGACCACTCCAAATAATATAATTGTCTGGATTTTGTTAAATTTTCAATGGATTTCTGGGAAATATAGGAGAGGCTATAATTAGAAAATAATTTCGGGCTGATGTAGAAAATTAAAATTTAGTGGACAGTTAGAGAAAAATTCCAGATAATCAAATGAGTCCTAGAATATGAAAATTCTCAAAGTGAGTTTGAAAAGAGAATTAAGGGATGGGGATATAACAAATTTACAAAGCCATAACTACTGTTCAATCAAGTAGAAAACTTAAATTCAGCAGGCAGGTAAATAAAGACAACCCTCTAAATAACTAAAAGTGTCTGGAAATTTAAAAAAGGGGACTCTAGGAAATATAAGGGCTCAGGGGTTTATAAAAAAAATTTAAACTTTGTTAGAAAATTTAAATTGAAGTACAAATCACAGATAACCATATACGTCTTGAATTTTGAAATTTCTATATTATAATTGTACAAATGGGAGGAGTGGTGGAGAGGTTTTAAAATTTCCTAAATTATTGAAACAATTTATTTTTAATATGGTAGAAAACTTCAGAAATATGATATATGAACCATTTAAAACATTTATACATAACCAGAAGAGTCTCAAATGGAACCCTAAGATATGAGGGAAAAGAGAGTGGAAAAGGGTTCGTAAAAATATTTTTAGCTGTGGTAGAAAATTGAAATTTGGCACTCTCCAGCTAACCAAATAATAATAGAGCTAATCGACGAAATAACTGGGATGGAGGAGGGGGAGGTCAACATTTCTTAAGCTCATCCAAATAACCAGCTACTTCTCTGTGTGGTAGAGAACTGAAATTTTGCAAATGTGCTTAAGGACTATTATAAATAGACATAAAAGTATGAACATTGTTAAACTTCAAGATGTAGCCTTATGGGGAGATAAACCCTTTAGGGGAAATAGAAAATTAAATTTGCCAGTAATTTAAAGGGAATACTCCAAATAACAAAATAACTGTTAAATAATTTAGTTTTCTTAGTGAGAAATGGTGAAATGGGGGTTTCCAAATTTCCAATACTTAGAGACAAGACAACTTATCCATGCGGTAGAAGTTTTAAATTTTTCAGGCAAGTGTAAAGGTGTCCTCAAACCACAACGGAGTTCTAAAAATTCATAAATTTCAAAATGAAGAACCGCAAAGTGAGAATGGAAGAAAAAAACCTTTCGGTACAGTAGAAAATGGTAATATTTTATTAAATGTAAAGTGACATACATAAATAAACAGAAGAAATTGAAGCTTCAAAATTTAATATGGGCCTTACATGAGAAATTGTTAGGGCTGGAAATTACCATAACTAAAATAGTCAACCACTTATCGGTGTGGTAGAATAAATAAATCTTTATAATGTATTGTAAAAATGTTGAAAAATAAAAAATAAACTACATTAATAATGTAATAAATGACTATTAGAGTCTATTTTATATCAATATTTTTAAAGAGTCCAGGGATTTATTTTAAAATCTTCGAATCGGAAAACAGACAGGTTATCATCTAAGCTAGAGTAACTTGAGTTGAATAATAATATTTTTAGTAAATCCGGTAGAAATATTTTAATTCGAAGTCCAAGAGATATCCAAACAAATTCGATATATCTATTTTCATGAGTATCTATGCAGCTGGTACACAATCAATCTATAACCTGACGATATGCTATATTTAATACCATACATTTTATATATGATATATAAATCACACATAACAATAAATAGATACGTAAAAAAACAAGTTTTTCAAACAATAAATAAAAAACTTGTAAAAATTAGCATACTTAAATTACAGACTTATATCAGAATTGATGAAATCCGAGCCAACACATCCCCTAAATTAGGCAACCCACTCACCACCAGTTCATAATTCCTCGCTTTCTCATTCACTATGTGTCTATAGGCTAACTCCAACATTATTTTACATTCTAGGCATAGGACGGGTTGTTTACTAAAGATAGCTAAGTTAGGGTTTAAAATGAGTAAATATTCTAAAAAACGAACAATGTATAAGCTTAGAACTATCCAAATATTTACATCTAAAATTCGAATCAAAAGCTATTTTTTACCATTTATTTAAATATAAATTCAATGAGGAATCGGTGTGGGCTCAAATTAACCAATTTTTCGAGTTTACCAATGTCGAAGTAGCAAATCCTACTGTAAAGCCTACTTCTATAATCTCGGCAATTTTTGAAACAATCATTCTGGTCGCAAGCAAACGGAAGATTTAAAACTAATAAAACTAGCTAAATAGTTATTTTACGATGCACCCAATGGAATAAAAGCGTTTTCTTTTGTTTACTTATTTTATACAATAGCACTTTTCAATACCATTAGGTGGGTTTTCACGATTGACCTCCGGTTTTGATGTTTACAACCAAAGCGTTTTCATGGGTGAAAGTAATTTTAGCGTAATGAACTTAATAAATACCCATCAGCCCGCTTTGGTGGCTGCATGATGTAAAGTGCTACTCTCACAGTAGAATAGACTACCGATGACAGGGAGATCAGGGTTCAAATCTCAGTTGGGTGTATTGAGAGGTTTATTTTCCCCAACTGGTTTTCCACTTTTCCTCCAAATAAATTCAGGTACACTTCCTATAAATATATCCTTCCTAAGCCCTAAGGCCAAGAGCGTAATTAATACATAAACGTACAACCCGAACGGCTAGTAAGACGTGGTACTAAAAAAACACTCTATTATACTGCTTATTAACCATGTTGCATCATTAATGTTCATGAAAATTAATGGAACCTCTTTAATGCAATAAGATACGTTCAGACCCATTGCTACATCACCAGTCATCTGTGGAGACAAATCGCGTCATACGGGTGACCAAGATGCTCCTGAGTATAATATAAATGAATTTACGCAATGCTTTAAGAGTTATCATAATATTAATACAATGCGTTAAATCACCAGATCCCCTACCTATTTATATCTCGTCTTTAAATATATAAAACAACTAAAAATATTCTTTTTGATAAACGATAAAATCTAATTTGTTAAAATGTTTGGATATAAAGTAACTTCTAATTGTGGGAACTACCATACACGTAACTTTTTCCTCGGGACTACACCACTGTATGTAACTTAATTACTACCTGACTTAAAAACGCTTACTTAGAATTGCCTTCGGTAAGAACTATTTCACGTACAAAGAACATAATTCATTACAGAAGAATAAAACAATAGAGCTAAGATTTTTTTTTTAAAAATAGTATTTTCATTCGAAATCTTGAAGTTTTCCCGTTTGGGCACTTAGTACCTTCATGCAAATTAAAGCTATGCCACTGCTAAATACACTATCAAACCATCACCTCAAATATAAATATTATTCTATAACCTAAGTAAATTATAGAGGAAACTGCCTAGTATTTTCATTTAAGAAAACTGTATGGAGTATATTAATCAGTGGTTGGCAGCTTTGCATTGAGTATTCTAAACTGGCAAATATATCAAATACTTCAAAATAATATTTGAGTTTGAGCAGAATTCTCTTGATTGATTCTAATAGGTAGTAAAATTAAATACTTTGATATTAAAAAATATATTTATTTTTTTATTTTTTATTTTTTAGAAAGGTGGAGAAAAAATTAACTGTTGAAGGTTTAGTTTATGACGTAAGATGTATAGTCAAATATTAATAAAGCATAGTTAAAGTGGAGAAATAATAGTTGATCGTGGAAGGCCCACCTTTTAAACGTTTTTAAGTCTATCTGAACCCCAAAAAAGTGGGTGAATCCTGTTCTTAATCATGTCAAAACATGATTATTATTAATATTCCGCAAGCAAAAAGCCAAAATCAATTATTAATTCCCTCACACATTGATGTGATGCCAAATCTCATAATAAACAAAGAAGCGATGGACTTTTTTTTTAGTTATTAAACATTTACTCATGTTTTAAAATACTAACTTATTTAAACTTCAGGGCCTATCGTTTTAATCTATTAATTTGGTTAATTCATGGACATATAACTTTGTTATTGCACCTTAATATAGGTATATCTTATTTTGAAACTTTTTAAGCGGCTCCCACAGTAAAAAATAAATTAAAAAAATTGCACGCTCGAAAACTCTTGCACTAAGTATTGTATAAAAATATTTTTAAAACATAAAACGTCCCCGTGAAAATCTTGTTGAAAATAAAACAGAGTAAGAGTGGAGTGTGGGTTTTGGAGAGGGGAGAGAGAACGTCTTGATGGACGATACCAATCAACCCAGACACCTTCTTGCCTTCTTCCGCTACCCTCCTTTTTCTTGAACATGTAGGAAGGAGCAAGAGAGTGGTGGGTCGCACTTGCGCACGGAGTTGGCAAGGCGGGCGTCGCGCTAGGATCCGTCCAGAGGCGGCAACGCGGGCAGTGAGGCAGTGGGACTGGCGCTGCGCGGTGCTGCTTTTCCTGGTCCTATTTTGGGGGCGGGCCAGGGAGGACCAAGGGCGAGGCCACCTCCTGCCCCCTCCCTTTTCCATCGCAAGACGAGATAGAGCCCGCTGAACTGCGAGGCGCTTGTGCCGGATCACATAAAGGTGGGGGAACAAAAACACCCCCAAACAAAGAGATTGTAGGAACGCCCAACTTTGAACCAGAAATGAATAAGAGCTGGTTTTATTTTACATTCTTTGAAGTGAAGATTTCTTAGCAACGGAATTAACTCACCCTTAACCCCTATAATTTTAATTGTAAAAATTCGAAAAACTAAATATCGTCAAGATATTTAATACTAGAATTAGCCTACCATAGATTAATGTGTATACATATATATGAAAATTACTCGGCAACATATTAAAAACCCCTATTAGTATATTTTCTTACGAAAACAATAAGATACACTCCGTAAAAGGTTTGCATTTCTATCTCTATCTCCCTGATAAATAACAAGATGCTTTAACTTCAGAAAAAATAAATCGAGGATTAATTTCAAGTAATAGTATAACTAATAACTAATAGTACAAATTTTGCTGGAAAGAGAATGAAATACGATAGGAAACTTCTTTTAGAAAATAGTAATAGTATTATTAGGAGTGATTTTGCTTTGGGAACTGTCTACAATATTATAATTAATTGTTCAGTTGGCGCTGATACATTATACTAAAAGTGACAACTGTGATCAAATGGCTTGACGTATTAATATATAAAAGTATTATTAGTAACTTTTGTAAACTGTCAAACTATCCTTCATACAGTGTTCTAGCCATAGAACTTCCAACACAATATATAAAAGTGTTTAGTAATGAGTTGCCATACAATTTTTTTCTTAGGAATCGTAGACTTCACGCCGTTCCACTGTACCCTAGTTTCAGTCTATGGCTGAAACTTTAATCTAGGAAACATGTTTTGGTTTTAACGTCATTTTTTGTTATTTTATTAAGATTATTTTTCTTTGTATCACTTCCAGGCGTCCGGCGATTCGTATTTAATCATTCTATCAAGGATTAATTTCAAGTAATTAGGAAATATGACCTGAATCGAGCTGACTGGAATAGGTTCAATAATGTGTTGAGAGAGAGTTTGGGACCCACCTTTAGCTTTATATCGATGGTGAAAATATACTTATTTTGGAATTCATAGATTCCACCATTAAAAGAGTGCTGGAAGCTTCGACGCAGATACACGAATCAGGAAGGTATTACAAACTTACTGGTCCAATTCTATCTTTAAGTACGTCTGGAAGAAAAATTTGCTGAGAAAGGCTTGGTGAACCTCGAGCTGGTAGACAAGGCTATCTAGAACTGCAAAGTCATGCGATTCTCGAGATGGTCCAAGAATATTGGACTAATGTCTGAGAAGACAATATTAAGATCTGGTGCATTTAAGATAGTTTATTGGGGCAGATGACGTGGAACATGATGTGGATCCCCACATCAAGACAGTCTATTGTGGGAAGGAACGGGAAGGTCTACTGCCACAAAAAATGGTCGATGTTCTTGCTGAAAGTTTCAAGGCACAGTGAGTAGCATTTGACAATCCACCAGGCCTAGATCATATTGCGCAGGTAAAGGAGGTTTCCAGTGAGGTCTCTTATAGACCCATAGATGACCCAGAACTAACGGACGTGGAAGAAATGTCACATACTCTATCTACTTTAAATTCAGCAAGGCACTCTATTGTGTTTACAAAAAATGGTCCTCTAAAATCTTTCCTTGTAGGTGATGGATCTCCTCGTGGAATTGTTCAAGTTCACCCTATTCCTAAGTAATTTTACCTTACCCTTTAAGCCTCTGTTTACATAAAACCATGTAAGGATTTAGATATGTCTTCGTCATACCAACCGATTAGATGGCTCGAATCGTTTGGCAAAGTATTATAACGAATAATATTTACAAAATACTAAGATATATTTGGGAGGGTGGCATCTCGATGGACGAAAAGTTTGGTTTTCAGGTTGTACACACAACGTTTCACCAGCTACCTTGTTTAGCAGATTACCAGGAACGCAAACATGAACAAAGTGACGGGTATAGTCTTCTTTGACATAGAAAAGCCTTCTATCATGTTTAGCAGAAATAATTATTTTAAAACTCCTTCCCCCTTCTCTTTGGGCTTTTATTTCTAATCGGTTAAAATTTAACAATCTTATCAATCCCAGTAAGCCTTTTCCACAACTTTCGGAAGCCCTGCATTTTAAGTCCACCACATCTGGAAATATGTGCCAAAGGGGCCCCTAGTGGACACGATGATCTTCTGTATACGTGTGAACAACATTATAAAGAGATCCAACATCCATCTGGCACTATACGAGAAGGACACTGCTCTTGCAATGAAGACTTGGATAGTAATGCAGATGGGGAGATGCTTTGCGATATACCTAAATGTATTTTAGGTAAGATTGACCACCTGCTGGACGAGTATCAACGCGGAAAGAGCACCCCCATGCTCTTCACATAAAAGAAAAAGTACGAGAGGCCTACTTTTTCTACGGTTGTTCCAAGACCGGATTAGGTTGGTGGACAAAGCTAGGTACCTTAGTCTTACTTTGGACACTAGTCCACACTGTCGACCACATTAGGATGAAAGACTGGCCTTATTTCATAAAAACTTTATTTGTAATTAAGTTAAAGGTAATGTCCCTCTGACAGTGGATATGTTTGAAATAATTTGCATAGGATCAATTTATTACTAACGTGAATAAAAACAAACCAATTATTTTTACTATTGCATTATTTTGATTAATAATATGACATAATTTTGCTAATATTTTATACAGTAAACTTATTTAGGAGGTTCCAAGTGACAACAACCAAATGCATCTTAACGATCCCACTACTGGATTCCGAAGCCCGAGTTTTACTCTTTTGTTCGTCCATCTCCGAGCTTCACCACCTGTAATTTTACCAACACACCACACTTGTGTGGCTTACTAGCAAATTCTTCTTACCCTCCAAAACTCTATGGTGTGAGTCCAAAATCGAGCTATACCAACCAAGTGACCGCCTCTATTAGTGATTATCGTGCCAAAATTTTCGGGTAGTGGGTGTCATGTGGTAATCACGATTATCCCCCCAGACGGCAATATCAGTTTTCTAGACCGGAGCTGCTATTTATTTATTCAAGTAACTCCTCATTTGTCCTCACGAGGCTGAGTTTGAGCCCGTTCCATACCCATTGCTAATTATAAAAAATCCGGAAACGCAAGGGATCGAACTCTCACTTTAATCTACAAGCCATAAATAATGACCACCTTTCCTAGACTAGCAACAAGACACCAGACCCCAGTGTTCTCCACACGGCCAATACAGTAATTACAATAATTTGCAGCTTGTGTGCCGGTATTTATTAAAATTTCGCTTTAACGCACTCTTTTATTTTATACTTGTCAGCATAACAGCCCTCGTAAGTATCAACTGGTAAAGGGGTATGCTTATTTAGTATCTCACGATAATTTTAATCGCTTGTATGTAGCTGTCGATTTCACACGTCCATCACAGGCTAAGACTTAAACTATGAGTGAATAATTGCTATGAGCATAAAACAAATCCTGGGTAGCACATTGGTAGAGCATTGGTGCGCTGAGCCAAAGGTCCTGAGTTCGATTCCCGTGTGCAGATGTCGTTTTTCTATATATATATATTCTTGAAAAACATATTTAAATGTAGTAAGGAAACAATTTTTAAATATAATCATAGAATTCAATGTTAAACAGAGCTGAAATTTGGAATTTAATATAAATTCCAAAGATTAACTAGAGTAAGATATGGACCTTAGATTGAGCAAAAAATTGATTGAAATTAGGAAATCTACTACACATTCATCATGATATGAAAGAGTTAACAACACATTAAATTAGTACAATTCACAATATATATATATATATATATATATATATTATGAAATGTATTAATTTAATGTTTTCTTAACTCTTTCATATCATGATGAATATATAGTAGATTTCCTAATTTCAATCAATTTTTTGCTCAATCTAAGGTCCATATCTTACTCAAGTTGATCTTTGGAATTTATATTAAATTCCATATTTCAACTATGTTCCACATTGAATTATATGATTATATATATATGTTTGATCCTTACCTCCAATAGTTATATTCTGGTGTTTTATTAACCCTTTCAAGTTTACTGTCTTAGATTACTACAAGTAAGAACTTACACTTATCATAGGTATAAAATAATATGCTAACTAGGCAGGGAACGCAGCAATTGATATTTCGTGCCATACATTATATATAATTATAAATAATGTTGCTAAGAATGCATCAAATACTGTTACTAGTGCAATATGGCAATTCATTGTCCTTCTAAGCGATTTGTCGTCCCACTCTGCGATGCAGCGCACTGCATACCAATAATTGAATGTAGAGGCAGATTACAAATACAGTTTAGTAAAGAAATTTAAACCCATAACAAAGTGAAGTAGTTAAAAATAATATTTAAGTGTAAGAGTTGGCAATTTTAAGCTTTATCACAATCGCCCCACTTTGGTTCGATCTTAAATCACTTGGCTGAAGGTCATAACATCCATGCTGTACCAATATTTACGCCTTTTCTTAATAATAAGCACTTGCTCAGCGGAAGAAGTGGCTATTCCCTTCTTATCTCTCAGCTATCACACATGAGTAAATACAATTATGCTTCAATGAGGATTTGGATTTTGGGATGGGGGCAAAGTGTACTGTATCAATGGTTGTGTTTGTTTTAAGCAACTGTGGCTAGCCGTTCACAAGGGGAAGGCTGTGTCCAGCACTCGTGGATAGTATTTAAAAGGAACAGTAGTGCACCCAGATATTTTCTTTGGGAGGGGCTTAAAATATATTGAATCTAATTTGCCTGTACCTTTTTCCGATAGGTAATTTTAGAAATACGTAGTGGTATATCTTTTGAGTATACTGTAATCCAGATATTGATCTCTAATAAATGCATTTGATACATATGTATGGCTCTATTTTATTATTTTACCTAAAATGTAGTTATATTTTAATAAAATTATTTTGAATCCTGAAGAAAAGGTGAATAACCCCAACTGCCCACTCTAAATGTGCTATGTACTTTATAAAGTAATTAAAATTGTTGACTAAAACATTCGTTAGATAAGACAGTGTTTGTGTGTTGATAGATTTTAAAATTCAATCAAAAATAAATTTCAAGAAAATTAAATAATAAAATGAACCCATCTGCCAAAGCTCAACTTAAAATAGTTCCAAATAACAAAAGTTTAGTAGATAGTTTCATGTTGTTGTTTTTTTAAATGTGTTGCGCTAGCCACTTCATGTTTTATCTATTACACCTCTGCAGAACAAGATATCCATAAAATGAAAGAGTTTCTAAAAGGGTTTTATACGTTTTGGTTTCAAAAAACCTCTAAATACTCAGCTATTGTGTGTCCACGTCTTTTTTTTACCCAATAAATCTAGTCACATACTGAGTTGACTCAAAAAACTAGGAGCAATTATAACTTATTACACTAATTAGCTTTAGATGAAAAATAATGGTCAATAATTCTATAAAATCTATTTATTGATCTTAACAAATATAAATTAATAGAGTCACTATAAAGTATATTAATTTGTGTTTTAAATAATAAATATATTCATATAAAAACTAGAACTAAGCTCAACAAATAACAGCTGCCAGCAAATCATCAGGCTTACTTTTTTCAAAGATAATTATTATAAATTTATGTTTGTTTTTGTCTTTTTGTGGTTGCTGTTTTGATAGTAAAACTTAGGTGACCTGGTGGTCTAGGGGTAAGGTGTCAGACTTCTGTGCTGGCGGCCGGGGTTCAATCCTCGGTCCCGGCAAAGATTTATCTGATTACCAAACCCTTCCTTCACCTCTGACAAGACATCTTGTGAATGTTGGGAATGCAAGGCCTCCACCGTGGTTCGGATTCCACGTTAAACTGTAGGTATTTCATCTCACAATCACCCTACCATTACACATTAGCGTAAGTGCGTATAACCCGAACGGGTAGTAAGACGCGGTGCTAATAATAATAATAATGATAGTAAAACTTAAAAAGATTTCTTTACTCGAATACTTTTTCCTGACGTCAAATTCTAAACACCAGTTTTTGTATTGATCAGAGGTCATGACTGTTAACAAAGTATACACACCCCTTCCCCCATTCTTTTCTATCTCTTATAAATCCCATCCCCCTTTACGACTGAAAACATAAAAAGAAAAATCGCGATATATTGTGAATACAGATTTAACGCAGATGATATATCGCGACGTCAAAATCCTTAAATCGGCCCCTACCCAGGAGTGTCCCACAAACGTCCCAAAGCTCTTCTCAGATATTAAGCAAAATGCTGTTTGCCAGTGGTCCATGGGAGGCTCTCGTAGAATAATGTGGCCGCACAAATATCTAGAAACACTTGAAAGTTTGAAATGGTTTTCTTGGTGTTTACTATTACTTTACGTTTTATTGCAGGCATTTATACCAAAATTCAGAAATCCTTCCCTTTATTGCACTGTTAAAATTATTGTATGACCTGTATTGACGGTATATGATTTGATTATTTTTATCATCTTTTCTCTTTGGATGTATATGAACATGCATTCGTGTATCAGTATCGGCATTTATTAAACAAATGTGATGGGAATTATAACGGTAGAAGTTAGAAAAAAATATATATACCCACATCTTAGTGGAAGAAAAGTGGGAAACCACTTTGAAAAAACACGGTCCATCGAGTAAGAGTCAAGAACACAATCCGGAAAGCCACATTTGCAAGTGTTAAGAGGATGAATCACCATGAGAGATGAGCGCGGCCTGTTTCTAAGGCTATTTCTCTGTACCTGATTACTAAGAAAACTACTATACATATTTGAATAAGATTTTTAATAATGTAAAGGTCAATTCATATACATGGTTTATGTTATATTAAAATCTACCTAGCCAATTCAAATTTAAGTTTTAAAAAATAATTTAAAGTACACTGCATAAATTAACTGGTCTTGTCATTGAAATGTGGGAAGACTTAGGTTAAAACTCTTTTCATTATATTACAATAAACACATTTCTTTATCATTTAGTATAATTTAACGCCAATTAAAAGTTAAATATTTGTAAGCAGCTTTGTTTAAATGATTTTTACATAATCGTATTTTCTTTGTTTAACGTATTTTTTATAAATCTGTAGATTAAGCAAAAACCTAGTAAATATGATTGAGAATAATTATCCTTTCATTTTTCAACATACATATTGTTCTAAACTAAAATAAAGTGGTACAATTATATTTTAATTCAAAAAAGTGTTGTGGTGCTGTATGCAGCGACCTATCGGTGTAAGGTTGAACAAGATGAACCTCTCGTGAAAACTCAAGGCAGTGATGCAAAGTCTTAACTGTGACCAACAGATTTTCGCAGGAAAAATATCAACTCGACTACGTTCATTTATGAACTCAGTTGTGTTAATACGATGTGTTTTGCAATAGAAGCCGTTTCTGTAGAAAGAGTTAGAATAAAATAAAATAAAATAAAATAAAAAACTACTTTATCTCTCAACTAAGCAAAGGAAAAATAAATGTTTAGCTCTTTTAAATTGGAAAAAAAAAAATGGTGTTATGAATTTATAACCGTTTCTGCATGGAAAATGCAATTTTAATACTGTAATTTAGAATTCATCCACTAATTTCAAATCATATGCATAGAATAAATAATTAATATAATTAAGGGACTCGCTTTGGTGACAGCATGATCTAAGGCACTACTCTCGCAATAAACTGGACGGCCGAAGACGGGGATCGGGGTCCGATCCCAGTTGGGTGCTATGAGGTTATTATTCCTAAAATGTTTTCCACTCACTCTCCATGCAAATGTGAGTGTATGTAATCTAAAAGCAACCTTACTCTTCTCTAACATATTAGCTTAAATATCACATCAGTGTGAAACTCACACGTGTTTGGTTCACTTAGGTGTACCAATCAAAAACTTTGGCCCTACCTTTGGTAATCTGATCTGTAAACAGAGTCAATAATTTGTTATTGACAATACAGGGCTATCTAAATCATTATGGACTATAGGAAATTGTAATCAGAAATACACTAGTCACAATAGATAAATGTCTTGAAACTATTTTGCTATCAATTGTTAAGATGGATAATGAAAGGGGAGTGGGGGCACTAGTGAACATGCCTTGACCACCACTCTTTTAAAATTAATAAAATTAACACAGGTCCATATTTCATTTAGGCAATTATTATTTAACAAAATAAATTAATCCCAAATATAAGTTTTAATTTCTCGCACCCCTCGGGTGCCATAGCATGCCAAGTCAAAGATATGGAAATAACGTAAGCTTTAGGGAGGATGGGGCGGGGCTAACACTAATGCTAAGATGAGGATGTTACTCAACATATATAAGAGTGTGCACCGTAAAGATTATTTCAATGTCATTTTTTTTGTTCTTGTGAAATTATAAATGCTTCACTTCTTAATAGCCTTCGATTTTATCGGTAAATTTACAATATTGAAGTAGGGTGAATAAGAAATACAGTAATTCAGAGAAAGTTTTCTCACATTTGCGTGGAGAGAATGAAAAATCATGAGAAAAAAACACTTCAGTTGACACGGCTGAGATTCAACCAAAATTTGTAGCACAAGTCCTTGATAAAATAAAAATTAAAAACATAATATTAAGTATGTTCATTACAGAAGTTTTGATGAAGGACTTTGAATGTATAAATATGTAGAATGGATGTATTATTATATAGTATGTGTAGCTAAAATTATAAAATAGCTATTAGTGTATAGATATTACAAACACGCATGACACAAAAGTTATTGATAAGGGAGACATAGATTATAAAATTATCATGCCTTAATGTAAAACTTGTGTGTAAATCTAACAAATTTGGTCAAAAAGATATAATTTCCATAAAATTAGGTGAAAATCCTTTTCTTGCAGTATATTTAAATGTGTTTTATTGTAATCTTAAATACTTATTTTTAGAGTAAGTGTTTATAAATTTTGTAGTCGAGGCAATAAAGCTTCCTATGTAGTATTCATTCTATACAAATTATCCATTTTTAAGAATAAATTATTTTTTTTGCAGAAAATTGTTCTATATGCTATCTTCAAATTTGGACATATATATGTAAATAAATATTATGTATTTTATAATATTGCATATACAGATATATATAATATGTATTTTATACATAGATATATATAATATGTATTTTATAATATAATCTTATATTTTTATTTACATTATATATATAATATCATGTAGTCTGGTCTAAATCTTTTCTTTCAGTAATATATAAAGTTCCTGAGGAAAATTTTTTGATTCATATTTTTGTCAAATAAACAGAGAATGTGTGAATAGATTTTGTTTTTCAACAAATGCGCTAGTGGTTTTAGGGGTCGGGATGGTTAGATCCATATGAAGTGTACCCGAATTTGCGTGAAGAGATCGTGGAAAACCAGTTTGGGAAAACCAACTTCAGTACACCTGACCGAGATTCGATCCTCGATCTCCCCGTCATCGGCAGTCTAGTCTACTGCAAGAGTAGCGCGTTAGACCAAGAGGCCACCAAAGCAGGTGTTAGACATATCAAATTATGTTTAAACGTATAAAGTTATATTTGATTAGTGAATATAATTAATAAAAAATAGTTCAATAGAGTTTGAAATTCTTGATAGTTACAAGTTTAGTGGTGTTGCTATAGGGTGGTGGCATAATGCCACAGGCCACGCCCAAAATAGGACTCACCACGCAGGTCCACCAGCCCAAAATTAATTTGGTAAGAGATGAAAGCGTTGTCTTTTAAGCCTATTTTTGTTTCGTAAAGATCTTATTATTCAATCCAAAATTACTCAATAGTCACTCTATTGCACATAATTTATGTTGTACAAAAAAGTCTGTAATATTTTTATGTAAAATCAGCTGAAAGGTCATTTTCAAAACCTTACAAAAAATTATTTAAGAAGCACATGAATTAAGAAAGGCTACAGGGATTAGCTATATTGTCTGTTGAGCTACTGTTGAACTTGTCCTTGGAGGAAATTGTAGACAACTTCACAAATATCAATGCTTGTTTAGCCTCTATAAGTGTTAATATTCATAATTGATTATAGAGTTGCTTATAATATTTATTAATATCAAATATTCAATTCAGATGATTTTCTTTTTTACATTATATTGAAACTTTTCAGAAACAAATTTATTAGCTGTTATGGCTGTATAGTAATGCACTAGGGTGGTTTTTCCTCAATGGGCTTACAAAATTATAATCTACAATTATACATAAGTTTTGGGGAGGGTGGGGTCTTTTTTCACTTGGGTGGACCCACTATGGGTCCATTACTGCATACTTTATACATGTTACAAGCCAATGTTGGTAAAGGTAGTTTTCCAATAGGAATTTTTAGTGCATCTCTAATTTAATATTAAAATAATTGTAGTAATTAGTATCTGGCTGATGTAATATGAGAATGAAAAGTAAAAAACAAAATTACTTATTTATGTCTTATACGTATATGTGTCCGTCCCTATTCTTTTTAAAGGCTCTAACAATTTTCAAGGGGGGGTCAAGACCTCTGACCCCCAATTTTCTATGTCCATGAAAGAGAAGTTTAAAAAATAAAAACTTTTTTATGTTAATTGATAAGATATTTCTATTATCATTATTATTATTACTATTATTTGGATTTTGATATTTTCCATAAAAAATTATTACATGACTTGACGTATGAATCTCTTAAAGAAAATTAGGTAATCTTTGTGACTCTCAGAGACATTCCTCACCCAGTGGCGCAGGAACGTTTTTATTTGGGAGGAAGGGGGTAAAATAATAATGTGATTTAATAGAGGATAACATTTTTTAGATTAAAAAAATACCAGGGAAATGTAATACAGCTGCCTCTCGCACTACGCGAGTGATTGGTTCTGATATTTAATCAAGTAACACTAAAACGCGTAAAGGTAATTGATTTTAACATGGGTGAGATAGGGATTACCCCATAGGAAAAAAGTAAATAAAAACCTAAAACTTGTAAATGAATACAATTTTTATTAATTTATCTAACTAGTGCAATACTATACTATTACTATTTGTCATTCCTCAATTTTGTGAAATTTGTAAACAAATGCAATTTTTAATAACTGTATCTAATTAATACAATGCTACAGGTACACTTACTGTTAATCCTTCAATCGCATGATAAATTAACTGGATCAGGCAAATGTGGATTATAACTCACTTGTTCTCTTGACGGCCCTTGGTCTGTAGGCTCTTGCTCTCTTGAAGGTCTTGGGACGGTAGGCTCTTGCTCTCTTGAAGGCCTTGGGATGATAGGCTCTTTCTCTTTGGAAAGCTCTGAGACCATAGGTTCCTTCTCTCCCGAAGGCTCTGAGATGGTAATCTCTTGCTCTCTTGATGGCCTCTGGGTGGTAGGCTCTTGGTCTATTGAAGGCCCTGGGATGGTAATATCTTGCTCTCATGAAGGCACTGGGACAGTAGGCTCTTGCTAATTTGAAGGCCCTGGGACGGTAAGCTTTTGCTCTCTTGGGGGCTCTGAGAAGGTAAGCTCTTGCTCTCTTGACTGCCCTTGGACGGTAGGCTTTTGCTCTCTTAACGGCCCTTGGATAGTAGGCTCTGGTAGGCTCTTGCTCTCTTAAAGTTTCTTGGACTGTAAGCTCTTGCTCTCTGGAAGGACCTGGTTCGTAAGACTGAAAATTTTCAACTTTTTTGATGAAATGGTCAAGACTCAGCTGACGGGCAGCATTCTTCTTCTTTCTATAGAATACTTTGTAGCAAGCCGAATAACTCGATCCATCTGTCAGCTTTGGTACTTATATCCACGTTATGATCATTCTCTTCAATTATTCTAATTGCACTGTCAATGTGATTACAAAATTCAGCAATTTGTTTTGTTGAAATGGTTTGATAAGCTCAACAACATAGGGCTCTTCCAATTCATACTTTATGCCGTTCTCCATTTCTAGAAGATCTTCATTAGTGAGTTCTATTGAGTGAGATTGGAGAAATTCATTCCCATTTGCATGGTCTACAACCTCAAATCCAACATCTTGCTATGTAAACTATGTCATGTCTTGAATTGGAAGCTAGTGTTTAGGATCAAAATCATGAGAATCAAAAATTTCAGGCCACGTATTTTTCCAAACTCCTCTCATACAGGACTGTTAAACTTCTGCCCCCACATCGCCAATGTTGTCAATACCACCACCACCACCCCTAAAACCAAACTTTACAGTATAGACTTTTGTCCTCACTGGAATGTGCGCGCAAAAGGTCACGTCACCACTGCACAGAGTTACTGCAAATTTACAGATGACCATGCGTTATTTTTATTATTTCTTAGTCGCGTTATGACGAAAACGCGTAAAATAGTATCGCGTATAACATGAAATACTTGTTTTTAATTGTCACATTTTGCCTTTTTCTCATTTATTTTAGTCATGCTAAACATTAAAATTAATACACAAAAAAACAAATTAAGACAAATTATACTATAGGACCCCTAACAAGTTTTGCAATTTTCAAGTTTGTTGAGCCTTTCAGGGTATTCCATTCAGCAGACACAGGTGATTTAGTCTACATTGCCTCATCATGAGGCGAAGATTTTTTTTTTCATGTTAACATTGAAAAACTTGTTTCTACAGTAGCTGATGTAGCTGGTATCACTATCAGAATTTTCAATCAATGTGTGCTCCAAGCACATTTTATTTTTACTATGTTACCTTAGTGAGAACTTTGTATCTTGCCTCAGCAAGATCTTTACATTCTCTAAAAGTTTAACTATATTTTTTTTTGGGGGGGAGGGGGGGGTTAAAATGTATACTTGGTTTTAGTGGGGGTAAAATTTACCTCCATGCCCCCTCCCCCCGTTACTAAAAACTGCCTTACGCCTCATAGATTGGGTTAAGTAACATGCTGAGGAAATGATCTACATTCTACGGTGTGTCTGTCGATAGTTTTATATCCAGTGTTAATCATTGAGGATGGACTGGGAGGGTGGAGGGTTTATAAGGTGGGGTATTATTACATATTTCTTCTCCACTCCTCTCCCCATCGAAATGTGCATTCCTACAGATTGTTTACCTCCCTCTGATATGCTTGAGTTTAAAACTGAAAGATGTGTCGAGTAACATCCTCATCTTAGCATTTGTTTTTTACCCTCCCCTTCCTCTCTAAAGCTTACGTTATTTACAAATCTTTGACTTTGGCACCCGAGAGGTACGAGAAAGTAAAAATTATATTTGTGATGAAATTATTTTGTTAAATAATAATTGTCAAAATTAAATAATATGGACTTGTGTTGATTTTATTAATTTAAAAAAAGTGGTAGTCAGGCATGTACAATAGTGCCCCCACTCCTCTTTCATTATCTACCATTACAATTGAATGCAAAATAGTTTCAAGACATTTATCTAGTGTGTCAAGTGTATTTCTTGTTAAAATTGCCAATAGTCCATAATGATTTAGATAGCCTCGTATTGTCAATAACAAATTATTAACTCTGTTTACAGATCAGATAACCAAAGGTAGGGCCAAAGTGTTTGATTGGTACACCTAAGTGAACTGAACCCGTATGAGTTTTACGCCGATGTACTAATTAAGATAATATTTTAGAGAAGAGTAAGGTTGCTTTTAGATGACATATAATTACATTTGCGTAGAGAGTGAGTGGAAAACATTTTAGGAATAATAACTTCATAGCACCAAATTGGGATCGAACACATATCCCCGTCCTCGGTAGTCCAATTTATTGCAAGAATAGTGCTTTAGAGTTTAGATCATGATGTCACCAAAGCGGGTCCCGTAACTATAATAGTTATTTATTCTATGCACATGATTTGAAATGAAATGGATGAATTCTATATTAAAGTATTAAAATTGTATTTTTCATGCAGAAACGATAATAAATTCACAGTACCTATTTTTGTATCCATTTCACAAGAGCAAGACATTTATATTTCTTTCGTCTGGTTGAGAAATAAAGTAGGTTTTTTTATTTTATTTTCTTTGATCTCTTTTAACAGAAAGGGCTTCCATTGCAAAACAAATTGTATTCACACAACTAATTTCATAAATGAACGTAGTCGAGTTGATATTTTTTCTGAGAACATCTGTTAGTCACAGTGCAACTCTTGGCATCACTGACTTGAGTTTTCACGAGAGGTTCATATTTTCATCATAATTTTAGCACATGAAGTTATACAAATAACCACAATATAATATTTTGTTAAAGATAAAGCAACTGAAAGAAAATATTCGAAATTCGATTCGGTTTCGAGAATATTTCATATATTTGATCCGAGCTCGCTTCAAATTGAATAATACCACTTAGAAGCACGACTTACTACCCGTTCGTGTTATACGCTTTTCGAATTTAAAAAGTGGACTTCGCAAACTCCTAATATATATATATATATATATATATTAAAACATTACTCCCGAGTCCCGAATTACTCATCAAAAGAAAGACAGTTCCATAAATTTATTATTTCACTTCGCTTGGTTACTAACTACGCTCGAGTCTCGACTGAATGAATAGTGACTGGACCCATGAGTTTCACAAACATCCCAGGTTTCTTGAATCAAATCTAGAGTGTTGTGATAAGAGAGAGAAAATATAACATTCAAATGTTTACATTTCTCAGGTTAAATCTCCATAAGAGCTACGTAATTCAATCTTGCACACACACATTAGCGCTTCAACTGTAATAAAGTTTGCTAGCGATCACATTGTGCTGCCAAACTACATACAAGAACTTATCTCCTAAGCTTGCACACGACACAGTTGCCAATATAACACCAGAAAAGCACTAGTCACAATATAAAGGCCACATTACACATTGTAGACTGAAGCGCTGCTTTTTGACGTTGTTTTGCAGTGCTGTGAGCTGATAAATATGGGGTACCTCGTACAAACACGCTGTTTTCTGACGAATGATTATCTTGCAACTCAATGAAGGGGAAGGTATTTTATCGTCCACACTTAATTTTGAAAGTTTACTTCGTGCTCAGATGTATCGTCAACAAAAAGAGGATGAAGATCCGCTTTTATTGTAGGGATACTTCAGAAGTTTGAAATCTCGTAGTGTTGTAAAACAAAGAAATAAACATGTGCTGAGTCTAAATTTAGTGTTAAACCAGAACACTGTGTCACACATTGTGATGATTTTGCCCGAATTAGATGATGATAACTTACAAAGTTACCAAGTATGAATGAAGACACTATTTGTCTATCTTGTCTCAACGGTTGACGATACCGTTATGAAAAAGGCCATATCTCCACATGTAAAGCTAAGTATCACAACAAGATTCCTTGCAACAGATCGCTCATACTAATGTTTGAGATTTTCCTCAGCAATCTTTCAACCAGCATTAACCTACATCATTCCAAAGACCTAGCAAGTAATCGTTGATGGCCTCATTAAAGAAAGATGCTATTCAACTATCCTTCCTAAAAATAAGAGCTATGATGGCCTTTTTAAAGTACACTGTAAGAAATAATCATAAATTTTCCATACAACAATATTGTATTTCTCCCATACTTTTTAATATACCATACGGACATCGGAATTTTCCCATATGTCTATCGAACATTTCCAATGCACCCAAAAGTATCCATACATTTATATGGGAAAATTTCAACTTGAATGGGAAACACCAATTCGTAGCTCAGTGCGCATGCGCTATAATAGAGAGAGAGAGAGAGAGAGAGAGAGAGAGAGAGAGACGCGTTTGTCTTCAAGTTCAGAAGAAGTTCGCCATATTTGTTTAGTGAAGAACATAGTGTAAATAAAAAAGTTATCGAATTATTAATTTTTTAGTTAGTGAAGAACAAGTTAATTATTTATGAATATAATTCATGATGTGAAAAATGGAGGAATTTCGCTTGTTTAACCTAACTTTGTAATAAGAACAAAACACCACGTGGCAGTTGTTTATTTTGTGATTCAAATTGTTTTTATCTTGTATAGAGATTGAGCTATCAATTTCCTACATTTGACTAAAGCTTAGTAAAATTGGTGTATCATTTGTAATATCGAAAAAGATTAGGTATCCAACCAAACTATTTTATTAACTTAAAATATAGGTTGTGTCTGAATAGTAGCGCACTTTTACCCTAGTGCACTTTATTTATTTAAAGGGCGTAAGTCCTTTTTGATGTTGTCTGAATTCTTTTAAAGTGATCTGATGTGATGTGCTCCTTATGTGCACTTATAGGTAAAAAGATTTTAAAGTGCCTAAATAAGAATTATTTGTATGGTATGGGAAAAATACCAATCAAGTATATAAAAATCACAATCTTAATGGCGGTCAAATATTAATTTTTCCATACACAGGTATGGGAAAAATACCAACCAATTATAAGAAAAATACAATCAACATAAAGTAGAAATTGTATTTTTTCCATATACAAACATGGGAAAAATACCAACCCAGTACATGAAAATTACTACCGACGTGTGGCACTTTTCCCATGACTGTGTATGGGAAAACTTCAATACTTGTATGGGTTAATTACTTCCAATACATGTATGGAAATTTTAACACAGATTTTTCTTACAGTGTAGTTTATTTATGTTTGCTGGGATTTTTTCACACCATGGACATGGCTTAGGTCTTTCTAAATAGTTTCAAATGTGGGGTTTACCTTATTCCTTTAGTTATATATTTTTTTAATTTAATACCTAAATATAAAAACATGTGGGAAGAAATTTCAATAAAATATATATATTTTCCCCAGAAAACTGCAAAGTCTGGAATACCATTCACCTTTAAGAATAAAAAAAGGTTTATTAAATATTAATTTGAGGGAAAATATTAAGACAACATCTGTAAAAAATAAAAAACTTTTACTACTTACGTGAGTGAAAAAAAAACTGAAATTTTTCACAATAATCTCTAGCCAAAAAATGTAAAATAATATGTTGTTAATATAATTGTATTCACTAGATTGCAACTAACTATATCATGTTACATCTAAACTAATTTAGAAAAGGATATAAACTTTTCATGTCAGTCACTAGAAGGGCTTGGATCATATCATGTCAAACACGTTGTCATCTGTTGGAGAAGAAATATTTCAATACTCTAGCAATCCACTTGTATTGCGCTGCCAAGGCGGATACGGGTTTTGGACATGTTGACTTTACAAGGCCTTTGATATTAAGGTTTGTGTGTCCTGGCCTCCTTACGAGGTTGAAATATGGCACTCATCCATGCGCCATATTGTGAAAAGGTTGGCCTTAGTTGCCAAAGAAAGTTAGTGTTGCAATATAACTGGAAATATTCAGAAGACCTATTTCAGACTCTAAGAGTACTGTATATCTTTAATTAGTTCCTCAGCCATTCATTTTTGCTAAGAATTATTTAGTGTTTTGAGCTTTTCCGGACAGTTTTGTGCAAGATAATCAAATCTAGCGAGGCTTTCCAAGAGCTTGGAGAACCGGTGTTTGATTATGTCAAGTACCTCGTCATGATTATTGTGTGCGCGCCTTTTCAAACTGGAATCTCTACTGACAGTAGACACTGTGGGTGATCAAAAACAAACACCAAATGATTGACATCTTGTGTTTGGATTGTTTGTCACACTGTCCATACTAGCATTGCTTTCTTCCTATCCTTCCATATCATCGGGCTCATGAAGACCTTTCTCATTATGAAACAAAAATAAGACATTGAAACAAAAATCTATTTTAGGGCTAACATTACGGAATGGTGTGGATTTTGTTGTTCCAGTTCCCAAAATGTGAGGAGGAATGGGCAACAACTGGGTACGAGATTGAAACAAAGTGGAACTTTTCCCCAACTGCCTGAGTGCTGTGGACGGGAAACTAGTCCAGATAATTGCCCTTACAGGCAATTGCGATTTCTACAGAAATTATAAGGGCTTTGATAGAATAGTTTTTATGTCCATTGCAGATGCAGAGTAAAAATTCCTACTTATTGATATTGGGACGAATGGGCACATATCTGATGGATGTGTACTGAAAAACACTACCTTTTACAAGTAAATACACCCAGAAAAGTAAAAAACTCCAAATAAAAAGCAAGTTGGAAAATGGGTTCTGAGCTATGTCTTTTTTGGTGATGAGACCTTTTCCTTGAGAGATGACTTTATGAAGCCTTTTAATATCAGATAACTGTCATCAAAGAAAAGGATATACAATTACCGTCCGTTACGATGCCGGAGAGTGGTTCAAAATGTGTTTAGAATACTGGCTTCTCTTTTTAGAATATTCCACACAGCTATAAGTTTAAGTATAGAGAACACCGAACAAGATGTGCTTGATAATTGTGTGTTACACAATTATTTACTAATACGTTCAGGTTCTCATTATCTGCCTAGACACACTAGACTCAGAAAACATTGACGATGGGACAGCCATAGAAGGCTTCCCCACGAATGACTCAGCGCTCGATGAACTTCAAGATGGGCAAAATAGAAATCCTACAATTGAGGCCAATGAAGTGAGAAATAAGTTTGTTGAATACTTCAATAATGAAGAAGCTGTACGGTGGAAAAACAAATCTGACTAAACTCCAACAGTCGGTGAGCCTTTTATGAAGGGTGTTTTCCAATGCTGATTTTGTTCAGTGTTCTCAATTTGTGTTGTTAGAAAAAAAAGTATAGGTTTATTAGTGCAATGCAAGCAAAAAAGTATTTTTAACATTTTGTAGATTTTTTCTATATTCAGGCTAGTTTATTACAAAATTGTTAAAAGACTTGTAATAGTACAGTAATGGTACCAGGCATTAAATAATCGCCAGTTTATAACAAGTATTTACAATAATAATTAGAGAGAGATGAATTACGTTAAATTACCTCTAGATTGTTTGAAATGGATGTTTTTGGTGTCTCTTGGTCGTCTAAGAATGAAAGTATTTTAAAATATCACAACCGTGGTCATTAAATATCTTCCTCTACTGCCCCAGACTTCAGAGAGTCCCGACTTTTTTTTTTTTTGCTTCTTTCCTCCAGGAGGTACGTGATGGGTTTATTTTCTTTATTACTGATCCTCTTGTTGCGTATTTGTCAACCTCATTAAATTTTTTCTACCAGTTCCTCCAAAGCATTCTATTTACTCAAAAGATCCAAGTAGGCATCACCTTTAACTTTGCACAAACATAGCATTGTTTGGTACAATTCAATCAATTTCGTCAAAAACAGTTTGCTGTATTTTCTTATGTCAGTCATAGTGTACCGAAATACGCGAACAAACATTAGAAAATATAAAAACACGCCTGTAAACAGTATCAAAAAACGAACAAATTTAGTTAGAAAATGGCGATCCACTGATCCCTTTGTCTCTACCAAGCTCACTTATGCACGGTACTACATACCAGAAGTTGGAAGTGAAGAAATCCGATTACTCGGGTCAGAAAGCAGTCGTCCGATCAGGAAATATCAAACTCGTTTTATATTTGCGATTACAGTTTTCTGATGCGTGCACTGATCATTTAGTTATATGAAACGATGATTTTGCAGCACAGCAAAACGATGTCAGAAAGCAGCGCTGCAACCTGCTAAGTGTTAAGCGTCCTTTAAGACCAGTGCCTTTGCGGCCTATGCCTGAAATTAATATTATTTATAACACTAGTTTTATAATGGCCCAATGTGTATAAAGTGTGTGTTCCCCAGTCGATCCACGCCCCCTTTCCTAAAGTGTTCTGAGCGCATTAAAAAAACAATTTAGACGAATTTACATTCATGGACAAAGAATTGATGTATTTGATATGTATGTTATCAATAAGACCTTTTTGTGGTAAGTTATTAATTATTTTCTCCGGCTACCATATTTTGGAGATAGGGAGCTTCTAGTTTTAATCAATAGCTACCCGAAACCTTAAACTGAAAACTTAGTGGTACAAACTTCTCTACAATATTTAAATTGAGCATATACTACTTACTTTGCAAGGATAAAAGTTTTTTTTTTTGCTTCAATGTATGACTAACGGAACTAAAGAGCAGATCAGAGGTGGACTAGGCCGCTGGGACACCATGAAATAGGCTATTCTGGTGGATCGATTTGATTTGGGTTGAGACTTTAACTTTACTTTAAACTAAAACTAAGCCATTGTGTTTATTGAATTTTAATCAAAAGTTACAGTGACAACGTTTTAGGGTTCCCAGAATATATCATTTGGGAAGATATACGATGGCATTAAATGTAAAACTGTTCAATTTGTTGCTGCTTTGGTGATGTTTATAAAATATGTATTAATTTAAACGCAAACACATGTGTTTAGTGAATGCTGTTACTAGTTTTGTTATCCATACAAATAGTGGCTGGAGGATAATTTTACAAACTCAAATATGTAAAAATAGACTTCCAGATATTGTATAGCAATATAAAAGTATCTTTTCTCATTCCGATAGAGAGTAGAAGTTGATGATTTAAGTTGACTGAATAGCGTCGTAATCATCGATAATCTAGTTGAAATGGCTTCGGGATTAAATTTACAAAAAATAAAAACATTAATACTTCACCTCACCACTTCAGTTTACATTGATACACACCTTTAGTGGTATTTATGAATGTATGTTAAGGACCATCATATATGTAGTGCCGGGGCACTTGGAATATGCACATCCCTGAAGAAGATAGACCAGTATATCTTATACCTACTTCAAAGAAGACTACAGGTATTTGGAAACGAAAGTATATTCTATTTAATTAAATATTACACACCTTGCCATCTAGTAGCATTGCAAGAAATTATAACAAATGTTCCCGAAAAATCATCATACTTTAAATAAATGGACTAAAATTAATTTCATGATAAATAAGTTGGCCTAGAGGCAATTGAACTAAAGTTTTTGCCTGAAAATTATCTTCACAGAAAGTCATCTGACCTAGAGTCATTTTTGTCTTAATTCATCTGGCCTAAAGTTATTTTTCCTGAAAATTAATGTCTTCAAATTCAGTTGGCGTAAGGTAATTTAGGATGAAGTCATCTAACAGCATGTGGTTATATCCATCTCAGGACCCTTGTTTTGGATTTTTACCGGGTTAGTATACGACCTGATCACCCTGGATTCACGAGCGTCAGTTTATAGCTCAGCTCTATATTTAAATATTTAAATATATTTTGTTTGGGGGCCAGGTAGTTTCACGTCCCCTACAAACGATTATACTGGGTTTAATTTAAATGAAAGATAAAATTAATAAATTTCAAAAATTAATTATAAGGATTAATTTATTCCTCACATTGGTTCTGGATATCAAAGAGTGAATATAAATAACGGAAGTTGAGTTGGAGTGACTAGTTTATCTCCTATTTTTTGACTGCATGAGCATCTAACACAGGTCCGATCTTTCTGATAGTGTGATCGTGAGTGTTTCTTCAATAATAATAATAATAATAATATTAATGATCGAAAACTATATATATATATATATATATATAGTATTTGCGATCATTTATATATATATATATAACCATTATTTTGAAAAGTGAGACTAATTGACGCTCCAGTACAGCTTTCACCGAACTCTAAATCCTGCTAAAGTTTAACAAGAATTAAATGTTATCCTTCAGTCATTTGGCCTAAGATAAATTTAGAGTAAAAATAATTGAGCTTGTTAAGTAGTGACACTTTAGGCTAAATGACTTTAGACAAACTGTTGTGTACCAAGAAATGTTAACATTACATCTTTATTTGAACTTTCAGGAAATGTAAGGTGGGGTAGTTTGAACCCACACATCCCCTCCTATCCCACCCACACATCTTGATTGTTAATGTATTTTTCAATCCAAAAGTGCTAATGTTTAGTTTTATATATTTAATTGTAAATACATGAAAAATTATATTAATTAAAATATTAATACAGGTTATTTAAAATTAAAATCCTTTGTAAAAAAAAAATCCCTCAAACTTTACTTGACTAGAAATATGAATATAACGAAAATTATCACTTTCACAAACTCAGCATTAGGGTATGTTTCAATGTCCGTGAAGCTTAGTAATTTATTTTACTTTGAATATGAAACCAAATTCAATATTTATTTTAATTACTAGATCTATAATACTAGAATAGTTCCTTAAGGAATCTGCTTTGGGACAGCATGGTCTAAGGCGCCATTCTCACAAAAGACAGGACTGCCGATGACAGGGAGATCAGGGTTCAAAATTTAGTCAGGTATAATATGGGTGGTTTTTCCTTGTTTTACATTTTTCCTTCACGCAAATGTGGGTACATTCACTCTAAATGCATCCTTCCTCATCCCTAACTCACTAGCGTAAATAGTACGTATACGTATAACCATGAATAGGTAATAAGACGTGGTGCACAAAAAAAATCTCAAGGGAGTGGTTTTAAATGATTTGCACTTACGTTCCAAATAGAGTAGAGTACCAATAATACGATTAAGTTTTCATGCAATAATTTTCTTTAAGAAGTTTGACTCAGACAAATAAAAGACGCACAAGGTTTTTGCTGCCAAGAGTTTTATAGACTCATATAGGTCTTGTAAGCTCTACGGGATGGAGGGGGGGGAGGGGGCGAAAATGGTGGGAGGGCGGGGCAGCCACTTTAATAGCACTGCGGGTATTTTTTTTTATTACAGCATGCTACTCCTTATCCACTTTCCCTTTATACCCTCTTACTTTTTTGCTTCTAAGTGTTGGTTCACCTAAGGAGCGCTTAAGACGGGAATTAACATGACACACGAGCCATCCATCACTGGCTCCAGATTTGTGACGCACACTAAAATCACGCAGAGAAGAGTCGACAAAGAAGAAACGAGACGCAATTAAAAACATCCGTGAGTGAGTAAGAAGGGGATAGTAAAAAATTATACTCTTTGTAGCCTAAGTGTTGTGGCAGGAAGAAGGGAATCTAATACTAGTTATCTGACTAATTGCATGTCAGTATAAAGCGAGCAAGATTGACGATGATGGTGACGTGGGTACAAAACTGGTTGATAACTGAAAAATACATTTTTATAACTCTGCCATAGTGTGAAGGAGCTATGAATATTTGATAATGCACTGATAGAAAATGGGACTGATATGATTAGTGCACAACAGTACATTTGAATACCTTGCAAAGGGGTTTGTTTTGCTCCACTTTTTTTTTATACCTAATTTTTGTTCTAACTATAAAAAAAAAAAAAAAAAACTCAAATACATAAAGGCCCAGTAGTAATTTTGTTCACTTACTTTTCACATATTTGTATGTATTGTAATGGAATTTAATTTTAATTTTGGAGAAACGTATCCTCATAGGGATACATTGCTTCAGTTACGAAAATGTATTTTTAAACCAAGGCAATGATGAATTGGTGTAAAGTAAACCCACGTTTTGACACAATTTTTGGCTCTGCTATATGGCCAATTACCTAGTCCCAAACATAGCTATTTACTTCAGGTTTTTCAGGCCTCTTCCAAGATTTTGAAGATCTCTGCATAGCACATACTACCCCTTCCTGGCCAGATAAACAATATTTCCCAAGAAGTATTCTCCTTCGTATCCAATGCATTCAATTTTCAGCTTCATTCTCTTTTTCAAACTTTTCAGCTTACTGAATTAAATCAACGTCAAGGTCACTAGGTTCACCAGTATAATCTCAAGCAATGTCCACGCGTTTAAGCTTGAGCTTACGTGAACTTTTTTTCTTTCAGCGTCGCTTCTTTGTTGCTTTTACCTTGATGACAATCAATGGCACATTATTTGAAATGGTACAATTTTAGTTTTTTAATAAAATGACATGTTGTTTTTCTAATAGTTTGTGAAATTTTGAGCTCCCTATTTCTAAGATAAAATCTTCAAATTAAAAATCTAAATTTTTTTATGATTATTTGGAGTGATCTTTGTACAAGATTGCAAATAGTCAAATCCTAGACTACAACTAGAAGTGCTTTCTGTACTGTTTTTTTTTTTTTTTAGATTTTAGGCCCCTCATTGCTACTTTCAAGTCTTAGTTATAAAATTAAAATACTTGCATACTTTTAAGTTATTCACCATCCTGACAAATGTCAATTTTCTACCAGACCAAATTTATTGTTTTGTTATTTTTATATTTTGCAAAATTACCTCCCCATTCTCCCCCTCTTCCAACCACACCTCACCCCTCTATTCTTATCCAATGAATCTTGTTTTGAAATTATAAATATTCAGACTTATGGTTATTTAAGTTTGTCATAGTACATAAGTGTCCCTTCCTAGATAGGTTAGACCGCGTTGAAATGCGTTTAACCAGAGTTTAACTTCCCACCCAACCTTTTTACCAGGTAATATAACTCTTCCTACATTATCTAGAGGACGGGGAGATCGAGGTTCGAATCTCGGTCGGGTGAACTGGGGGTGGTTTTTCCTAAATGGTTTTCCACTCTCCCTCCACGCAAATGCGGGTTCACTTCCTCTAATTCAACCTTCCCAATTCCTAATCCATTAGAGTAATTAGTACTTAAAGCGTATAACCAAAACGGGTAGTAAGACGCGGTGCTAAATATTAATATTAATTACATTATCTAACGCTCGGCACAACGCACCTTCATTCAGCAGGTCCACATCCAGCTCTTGTACGTGACGGATATTATGACTATCACAGCCCTTCAGCTTGTACACAGGGCAGGACTTAGAGTAGGCCTATATGGTTTGCTGGGCTCCCACATACATGGATTATGGTTTCCCAGCCAGTGAAGCGGTTCATGGCACGAATCGCTTTTTTAACCTTTTATTTATCCTCCCTGATATAGTACATCAACCCTCTGTCTACGTCCAATCTATATCCCACTCATATCCTCCAAACTGTAGCCTAACCTTCTAAACATTTTCGAATACGAAAAAACTCCTCGTCCTAGCTCACGCTCAGAGATAGGAGGCAGAAATTGCTTCTCCTACCTATATGATGAGGGCCGCGTCGATCCATGAATTTTCGACGAGTAGGAAAGTTTAGGATTAGTCTCAACGACTTTATGAATCTTGAACAGTTCTAACGACTAGTTTGCGGTGTACCCATTTGCGAAAACCATATTATGTTTACTGATACGAACATCACCAAGTTTAAACTGGATTTGTGTAGAATCGATCGCTTAGGCCTGTATATAGAAATTACATAAAAGACTATCGGCCTTATTGTCTATCGCTGGAATAAGTTCTCTATTCATATAAAATACTGGTACAGTATGTAAACAAATGATCATTCTCATTTTTAATTAAGAAATTCTCGCCCAAAATCTCTTTAATAGCGAGTTGTTATTATTTTCATTCATTTCAAGATTAGTAAATTTAACTACTTATTTCTGAATATAAAGCTCATATCCCACTTTTGTTGTCGACAATATTTAAATGATCTTGAGTGTGATCCTTTAATTACTGTAATTTTATCAGTTTTCTATCGCTAACCAGCTTAGAGATTCCGTAATCAAATCAGACTATTTTTCTTCTTTGTTAGCATATCCTATATCAGAGGTGAGCAACATACTTTTCAATGTCGCCACAGGTGGGCTTAAGAGAAGATAAATTCGCCATACTTTGTAACAATTGAGAAATTAGGTTACTCTATCAAATATTCAAGACAATATACATTGTTTGAACAGATTTATCCAAAACATGCTCACTTTGACTACTCATTTACAACCTTTTCAGGCGTAAATAATGAAAATGGTTCAGATTGAAAATGTAAGATAATTTAATACGATATTTGACATTCATTTTATGTCACAAGTTGCAGAAATATTGGCTGAACCTAATGCACATCCTAGCTCCCCCTCCAAATTGACGTCAACCATTAGAGATATCATATTCTGAAAATTGAAAAATGACACCTGGACACGGGAATCGAACCCGGGACCTTCGGCTTAGTACACCAATGCTCTTACCACTGAGCTATCCAGGATTCGTCCCGTGCCCATGGTCATTCTTCACTCATATTTTAAGGCAGAGTCTATGATGGACGTGCGGAAGTCGTCAGCTTATAAACATGTGATTATAGAAGATCACAGCCATCAGACAACGCAGCCACCTGCGACTCGGTAGTTGGCATGATTGCAGCCAATTGACAATTATATTATAATTGCACGGGATTGCATATATTAATGAATCAGATAGCCGAAGCTATCATCTAACATTTTAGTGAGTCTAGCACCTCTTAGATATCATATTCTGAAAATTGAAAAATGACACCTGGACAAGGGAATCGAACCTGGAACCTTCGGCTTAGTACGCCAATGCTCTTACCACTGATCTGACCGATTCCCGTGTCCAGGTGTCATTTTTCAATTTTCAGAATATGATATCTAAGAGGTGCTAGCCTCACTAAAATGCATAGATGATAGCTTCGGCTATCTGATTCATTCATTCGAGATATGTATGTGTGACTTTGTGAATCCCACCAAGGAGAACGTCAATTCACAGCCCACGTTGATTCAAAGGTTGACAAAAATTTCAAAATGCCAGATTTCAAAGTTGAGAGATTGTTGCTAATCAGAGTCGATTTCCACACATTTGTAAATGAATAATTCTGGTAAATGTTCACGTGTTATAGGCTGTGAAAGGGGAAAATTCATCTTCAAGCCCACGCTTTTCCAAATACTGAAGGGTGGAAATTTCTTGGCGTTAATTTGTAGTATAAAATTGGAATAGAGCACACAAGAATTCAAATACAAATTTAAAGTCATACAAATTAGAAAAACGTGATTCAACTTTTTGAGTAAGGTTTTTTGTCCAGTTTATGTAGAGTAAGTGCTTCACTCCGAGTAGAGTACACTCCTTATTTCTAAAAATTTGATCAGTTTTGAAAAATAGATCAAATCGTCTTTCTGAATTTGTACCAGAACAAGGTTAAGTTTTGACTTGAATTCTTTAATATGCTGTGCCAGATCACATATTAATTTACCCTTTCCCTAAAATTTCATGTTTAATTAATTTAAGTGAACAATGAAAATGTAAATCGCACTACCAAGAACGGTTCTTAATGTCAGAAAACTTTAGCATTTTTTTTAAATATTTGCACACCTCAAAATATATGATTACATCTTTAACTTTTGATACCTATATATACCTATAAAATAACAGTAATAAAAAAGTAAAATGCTATCAATGTGGACCCTAAAGTTTTTGATTATATTTTATAAAAATGTTCTTCCTACTATAATAAGGGTAAACAAACGTACCGTATGTAAAACTAATTAATAAACATTCACATATATTTATTAATGTGATCTTCGGCTGTTACTTTTGATAGATATTTTCAATTCAAAAATACAATAGTGGTAATAATAATAAAGTAAAATACTATAAATGTAGATTTTTTTTAAATTTTATAAAACGCTCTTTGAAACATATTATTTCTATAAATATTCTGCATTGCAGAAGAAAGAAAGAAAACTGAACGAGATAAGCTGTTTTTGTGGTACTTACAATGCGAGACTTAGAAAAATGAACATAATTATATTTAAAAAATTAACTTTACGATTACTGTATTCTGTGGCCGCATGGTGTAAGATATCAATCACTCTCATGTAGGACTAGACTAGCAATGAAAAGGAGATTGGGGTTCGAATCCTGGTAGGGTGTGTTAAAGGTGGTTTTTCATAAATGGTTGTACACTCTTCCTCCATGCAAATGCAGGTATACTTTTTTAAGTTCAATCTTACTCATCCATAACACATTAGCGTAACTAATACATATACGTACAAGCCTAGAGGTAATAGGACCTGGTGCTAAAATAAAAAGTATTCACGATTCATCGCTATATTAACTTTATCAAATAAGAGGCTTATCATATAATTTTATCAGTATTACAATGGAGGTAATATATTCTCTCAAAATTTCCTGTTAAGATAAAGAGAATCGTGAAAATATTGTTTTACAAAACGATTAAAAAAAAGTTAATATATAATCAATATGAACAAGTGTTTTGACAGATAATGGGCACATATTTATACGTAGAATGTTTTGTATTATATCTTGTTGCTCCATCAACTCAGATATTTCCTGGTTCTTTCTCCTTCTTTATCCATCTTCCTCTATTACTGGACCCCATATCTTTCTCGACAACTTTTTCAGTGGTGTAGTCCTAAGAAAAAAAGTAACTGGACGGTCATTCTCACAATTAAAAGTATCTCACTTAAGCTCTAAACATTCAAAATATAAAATTTGATTGGGATTTAAAGTTTAATATTTAGAATATTTTTCAATTGTTTTATATTTACAGAGACCAGATACAAGTAGGTAATGGTATTGTAACTCAATTTATTATATTATTTTCAGGAATAGCTTAATCACTGACATGCCGCGAATCTGACTTCTTAGATGATGTAGCAAGCAGGTCTGAACGTATGGGATTAGGTTCTATTGATTTAAAGATGGACCATGTTTAGTAAGCACCGTAATGGAGTATTTATTAAGTTAATCTCTCTAAAACTACGCCCACTCAGCAGAATTACAAGAGATTGATTTTAAGCAGACTTCTAGAGGTTTATGACAGTTCACGTACTCCAAAAATTCATTCGATATTTTTTTAAATTCTACTATGAAACGGCTACAAGGGTTGTTTATAGATTCCGGGCCATAGGTAACTTCCATATTACTCGGCCACAAGTGTGATGTCAATATTTAAAAATCCTTCAAAATTTTGGAATATTCTTCTTCAAAAAAGTCACTCTCTTTCATTTCACGACCTGAAATGGTTGTGAAACATTTCTTAAATTGTCCATAATTTTGCTCAAGCTTTGCAACCAATCCTATTTAATGATTGGTGTCGCAGATTCTCAGTAATTTCCAGGCCACGGAATTCCCCATTCGCAGCTCCTTTTGTAATTTTCTAATTTCCCCCCTCCCCCCGATCTGAATTTAATTGATTCAATAATTCATACTATACGATGTTTATTATTTTAACTTTTAACGCACTTGCTCGACTACCGCACTGACCTACCGTTCTAAGACCCTCATTCTCTCCCTATCTCTCTTGATTTTTTGCCCCATGTCTCTGAGCTGTTACTAATAGATAATAAATTGATTGTGTTAAAGTGTACAATCTTCTTACTACTGTTACAAAAGTGAGGTGTGAAACTATTGTTAACTAGCATTTCAATCGATTTTTGTTACTATACATTAATAGTATTGAAAAAAAACTGCCTCATTAGTCATAAACCTCATTTATAGTGTTTAAACAGTGTAACGATCTATTATGTACTAAATACAAAAACACGCCCCAATAACTAAGTGCTTTTAAACCAATAAAAGTATTACGTATAGTTGTTATCCTCGAGCAATCACCAGAATGTATGGTTGGTGAGGCAATTTGCACCATCGCCCTGTGACGTCACTTACCTTGCCGAACAATCTCCACAAAAAACGTTTGATGAGAAACTCTTCGATTATAACACTCTTGTACACTATCGACATTAGTGGGAACGTTAAGCTTGTGTAGACTGGTTTGCTGATGACAGGTAGGTCGAGGTTAGAATCCAGGCCGGCTGAATTGAGGGTAGGTCTTTCTAAATAGTTAACTACTAACTCTCCGCGCAAATGCAGGCACATAATTATATTCTAAATTATAGCCATCTCACCCCTACTTCAATAGTATGTTTATGTGCTGATAGTCTGGACGGGTAGTAAGAAACAGTAAGAATAGCATTGTCAATTATCTTATCTTATTATATGATTAACAGTTGTTCTATCCTCTCTCTGTCAAATGTCCAGTCGAAAAAATCTCGACGCCCAGAATAACCAGGAAAATGAAATTCTTCAGGTATATGCTTATACGCTTTCATAATATTGACAGATAACCCAATGGGAAGAGACCATTGAGAAGACCAAGATGCATACTCAAGATAGGGATGGGTGACGTACTTATTGTAAGTTTTGCAGTGAACAAGAGTTTTTAATGCCATAAAGTTAAAGTAGGTAAGTAATATTATCAATCTTAGGTTGTTTGGTTGACATGGTAGTTTGTTTGCTATGAAGAATAAATAAAACGAGTTCTCTAACAATTTTTTTTTTTAAATAGATAAGTGAGATACTACATAATAAGTAAATAATATTTATAATATAACAAAATATATAAACATAAGTCAGACAAATATGTATTATATTTCAGGTATGTATAGATATGACTAACAGCCAGGTGCGTATTCAGTTGGGGTCAAAGGGTCAGTTGATCTCCCTGTGAAAGTTATAGTTAATACAAAAAAAAAATTAAGTTGAAATTTTAGAATGAAAATACAACACAAATAAGTTATACAAATTTCAATCTTTTTACTTGCAGACACTTCTCAAACTAGGTCCACACGCGCGTTATTCATCCAAGTTTATTCACTGTTTGATATGACTCACGCAAGTGTGAAAAAAATATTCGTTTTCATGTAAGAATATTTTTGTGCATAGAGAGTAACGAACATTGTTCAGTATAGAGACGGCAGGCTACCACACATAAAAGAAGACTAATAATCGCCGGAGAGCAGTTCATCCACGAACACCGAATATAGAGTAATGTGTGGACAGCAGGAGCGACGTAAATGTGGGGGACTCCGCCCCCCTGGAAATAATTTGCCCCTCCCTGTAATAAATTCCCCTCTTAGATATATTTCAAATCCTCTGATATTATTGAATATGAAACTGAAAGATGGCCTTAAATCAAACGCCAAATGATTTCTAGATGCATTCTATTGTCAAAAATTGGCTGGAGAAGACGCTTAAATAACTACTAGAGTAGAGGCATCTAACTGACAGAAAAAGTCATGGGAGGAAAGCTCTAAATAGCTACCAAAGTCGTCCAAATTTCAAAAATGTTTAGGGGAGAACAACTCCAAATAGCTTCTAGAGGCATGTCATTTTGAAAAATTTTCAGGCGAGGACCACCCCAAATAGCCTAGTTTCTGAAATAATTCAATTTTCAAAATTTTGTCAGTGGAAGACTACTTCAAAGATTATCTTCTAGAGGTATCTAACTAGCGTAAGAAATATAGGTTAGGATCACTCTAAATAGCTTCTAGGGGCATCCAAATTCCATAAATTTCTAGGTGAGGAACACTTTAAATGGGTTATAAAAGAATCTAATAAAAAATCAAGGTGAAGACTACTCATAGCTTTTAGAGTGAACCATTTTTCAAAAAATTGTTGAAGGAGGGCTACTCCAGATATTTTATAAAAACCATTTTATTTTAACAAATTGGAGCTGATTAGCATGGTTTAAAACAACATAAGATCAAATGAATGAGAAACTATTAAATGGATTTAAACATAAATCTAACAGTGTAAGTTACCATGCTATTTATAATTATGACCCTCTTATGAAAATGATCAGGATCCACCCCTGCTAACATCTACCACATATTGACCTTGACCCTATTACTTTCAGGTCACCTGTATGCTGTTTGGGCAAGTTTTTCCCAGTGAAGACATCGATTGCCCAACCTCAGAGTTTTCGATGTGATGATGTGAGAAAAATGGGAACATAAGTGAACAAAAGGGGTGCATGTTCAACTAAAAAGGGGTACAAAGTTGCATTGAAGGGGTAATTATCGACCCAAAGGGTGACATAATTTGAATTGGTCATTTATAAAAGGCCATATGTCCACTTTTAACAAAAGCTTACATTTTTAATTTTTGAATACTACTTTATAAGGACGTTGCAAAAATTCTTAGAGACTTATAAATATTATATATGTTAGCATTCCTTTCTAAAGACCATATTTCTGTATCTAAGGCCCCCAACGTATTTTTTCCTTGTAAAATTTGTGGAATTTTGACCAATTCATAATTACCAATTCATATGAGCAAAGTGGTGCGAGTTATTTTTAAAAATGTGTAGATTTGAGTTAAGGGGTTACGTATCGACCAAAAGGGGAACAGAATAATTGTGCCAAAGGGGTGTGTGTTCAACTAACAAGGGTTACCAAGTTTCATAAAAGTTGTACGTATCGACCAAAAGGGGAACATATATAGTCAAAGGGGGTATGTATTCAATTAAAAGGTAGTACAGAGTTTAGTAAAAGGGGTACGTATTGATAAAAAGGAGAGCAGAATTCAGGAAAAGGGGTATAGAGTTGAATAAAAGAGGTACTGTACATATCGACCAAAAGAGGGAGAGAAGTGAGCAAGTAAAAGGGGTATGTATCGACTAAAAGGGGGGGGGGGGAAATTGAGCAAAAGGAATGCGTGTTTAGATAAAAAAAAAATCCCTTAGTAGCAAACCCTAATGATGACAGATCCTATTATGGGAAGTATGACGCAGCCCTGACGCCAGTTTGGAGGCACGACATGCTGAAACAGGATTAACGTAGGTCACAAGAGAGGTCATATCCTGGGTGATGTCATCAGAATGTCTCAATCCTTCCTGTGATTGCGTAATCCTGCTATTTTATAACCTTCAGAAAGGCTATTTTATATTTATTTTATAGGTTATTTCAAACACACATTCTTCCTAGTAATAGTATAATACTTTTTGATTCTTAGACATTTTATTTTAATTGACACAAAGTGTTCAATATTTTAGAAGACACAAAATGTTTTATATTTTAGATTAAACAAAATGCTCCATATTTTAGATGACACAAAATGTTCCATCTTTATCAAGACATAAAATACTCGTTATTTTTGAGTACACAAAATGTTTCATATTTCAGATGAAACTAAATGTTTAATATATTATATATAATAGCTACAAAATAATATTTGATTAACTAAAATCACACCACGTTTAAATGTTAATTTGTACTATCTGCAGCTGCTGGTAGTTTACTCAATTGCACCGGCAATGGCCTGGTGAGAGGTTGGATAGTGGTAAGGCTTGCCAACGTGTTAGTTGTGAATTGTGTTCATTAGAGGGTGTGTTTAATTTTTGTTTTGGGGAAGATTAGGAAACAATTTAGACAAAAATTATCTTACTACACCCAGCAAGGATTTGAACATTGTCTCCTACTGCATCCATTGCAAAACGGAAACTATCAATAACTGGTCGTAATATGGGTGATTAACAGACAGTTGTTCCTTTCACACAGATGTGACGTCAGGGTGTTTTTTGCGTCTATTCAAGGTACCTTAGTACCTATACCTATACCTTAGTATAGAAATTGATAAATAGACTTGGTTAAATTTATCGAAAATCTTCCTCCAAGTTGGCACCAGGATGTCGAGCGCATTTCCAGAAACTATACAATTATTCGAACAATATTAAATCGCACGTTGATTTTTAATCTGTGTCAAATATTATCAAAACATGCGAATAGCATGGCAGCTTATGGGTAATTTGATAACAACATAGTTCCTAGTTTTAAGATATGTATGCAATTTCAGAAGAGATATAAATAGAAATTAAACAGCTATTTCCCATCCTGGTCAACTAATAGCAAAACAAGTATCTATAATGAAAATTTGTGCATAATTTGGTAGCAGTGATGATCATGTGTCTTAGTGATGATAATGTAGAACACATTTTCAGAATATGAACAGGTATTAATAACACCATGATTTCCGTTTTGCCGACTATTTTTAAAACAAGTCATTATGATAATTTGTGGGTGGAAAACTGTAGATTACCATAATCGTAGGGTATAACCCAGAAACTATAGGTTTAGTAGGCATGTGCGCTACCAACTGAGCCAAGGTGTCGGGCTCAAAATAATATATATTTGGTGCATCACGTCTTACTACCCGTCCAGGTTGCATGGATTATCATACCTTAGTTGGCTAGATTTAAGGAATATAAATGAACACACATTTACGTGGAAGAAGAGTGGGTAACAATTTATGCAAAACACCATAAGTACTCACAACCGAAATTCTAATCCCATTTTGCCTCCTTGAGCTGCATTATCACCCCGTTACCAGTGGTCCAATATATTTCTGGAGTGACGCTTTAGACAACGCGACCACCACCACGGGTTTTAAAATTATCCAAAGACTTTTTGTTGTGACCCTAACCAGCTAGTTTTCCTCATAGTGTTAATTAAATCGCTATACCCAATCTTTGCGGTATAAACAGCCACCTCACTTTAGTGATTCATTCTCCTTATACATATATTAATATCTCCACGTCAAGCCCGGTCATTATAGCCAGGATTTATATGCATGGCTTTAATTTGTTTACTCGTGGTGACTTTAGCTACTATACAATCCATATTAAGCTTATTGAGAGTGTAATAGACATATCATCGTAGTTATTTGTTTATAATATTTCTTTAAATATAAACACGATGTGATACATGTTAAATAATGAATTCATTAGGTTCATATACTAACTAAAAGGGTAGGATCTCATAAACCAAATTTAATTGAAAAGATTTAAAAAAAAAAGTGATTACAAACGCAAATTTTAAGAGAACATTTACCAGAAATATACTTGACTATGTGGCTGTGGTTTAATCAATGCTTTGTATTGTTTTCCTTGCTAGCTGTTTTGTAAATAATTAAATACACGGACAAAGCCTGATTGATCAGCGAGAAAAATTAAAAGCACGAAATTTCACATTTCCACAGCTATCATTGTAAATTTTTAGGTCAGGTAAACGTATGAACTCTTTGTTTAACCTGAAAGATAGCGAGTTTACCTTGTCTGGTTCACTTTGGTTTAGCTTATAGTAGTGGTTTTCAAACTTTTTTTCTCACGTATCCTCAGATAAAATTTTTCTTCCACTTTGTACTTCCACATTAGTTGCTGCATAATGTAAACTTTACATAGTCTATAATCTACATAAAAAATAAAACTGACGTTCCGAGGTCACATGTCCTTATTTCTGGTTCTCCAGGAGCTAGCCCTAAATCTGGCCCAGATTATTAACGGTTTATCATTATATATATACACATTTTAAATCCTACTTACTCCCTAAAATGTCTTCACGTACCCACGGGGGTAGGCGTACCTCAAGTTGTATACTAACAGTGAATGGTGTTGGTTAACTCTAAAAACAATAAAAACCATCACAGATACAAAGCGTATAAGCAATCTCACTGCATTGGTTATGCTTTATATTGAAACATACTCGTTTATTAAATTAAATACCTCACTCCTAAAGTCATGAACTTATTACGTATTAATAAGGGTAGGAAGGCTTGTCTCTTTCTGTCTATGTTAAGATATAATAATAATAATAATAATAATAATAATATTTAGCACCGCGTCTTACTACCCGTTCGGTTTATACGCTTTAAGTACTAATTACGCTAATGGATTAGGAATTGGGGAGGGTGAATTAGAGGAAGTGAACCCACATTTGCGTGGAGGGAGAGTGGTAAACTATGTTCAGAAATTCAAACCGTTACTTTTTGTGAACATATGAAGGTTAACGTAAATATTATGTATGTAGGCCTATTTATGCGTATACATACAGGATGTTGATTTAATTAAGCTTTATATGAGCCTATAACTTGATGATATTGTCTTTATCTAATCAAACAAAATCTTCTTCATTACAATTTTGATTTTGTGAAAACATTAATTTTTATATAAACAGCCACCACAGGTTAAAGCTACGTGTAATCTTAACAGAAATCCATAAGATAATTATGTAAAATATTTGTTTACCAATAAACAATTTTAAATGCATAACACTATTTAGTAAAGGATGTACAGTTACATTCGTTTGTGCTCTAAGATTATTGGAAAGTTACTATCCAATAAAACAAAAAACCGATAAGGTTCATGAAGCGTTGATCTATTCAGAAGTTGTGCTAGTAAACCAATACAAGATTATTTGAAATGATATTACTGAAACCTTTGTAAAACACCCTAAAATAGGTAAATGGTGTAGTGGTGATAGGATTAATGAAAAGTAGTAATACAAGAGTAGAGTTTTACATATGCTGCAACATATTAAAATAGAATCTGGGCATTGAATGGGAAGAGAGGACCAATAATAGCTAACATAAACGCGACTAAATATTGATAAGTTATAGCTAGTTACATTTAAAACATGGAAATTCAATTTTGTTGATAACGATGATACAATGATGAAGAGTCATAAGGGCGTATTTTTGACTAAAAACGCAGAGGTGAGAAAGCTGTACCTATCGAATGATTGTGATCGGCTACATTGTAAAGTCATGGACAGCAAGGAAATAAACATAAGTTTAGAAATGGCTACATCTGTTGTTGTCCAAAGCTTTATGTCCACATCAATTTCCATAAAACATAAACTGGGAATGTTTCTATCATATCGTAAAACTGCGACGGCCCTCTCTAGCTTACCAACAAACTATCACACTCCCCCCTCCCCTTTCACACTCGGAATGGAAACACGTAGAGTACTGTGATGGTACAAAAACCTTGTAGCGCACGCGAGAACTCCCCAGTTAAAAGCCCACCGACGATTAATTACCGCTGAAATGACGATGTTCCTCCGTACATTGTGACAAACTCGGAGTTCTTTGTGGCCGCATAAACTCTCCCCTTTTCTCACAATACTCGCGTGCCGTATCAGGCCCCGGGGAATACGACGGAACATGGGAGAGTGTGGACAGTTTCACACCGACGCCTCTCAGCCTCTCTGGTATTCCTCCTCCTTGCGAGTGGCGTTCGATTTTCACACTGGCTGACCCGACACCATGAATCACGTCGGGAATGCGGGAAATTGCATAGCCTGCCGGCTGGACAATAAAACCCCCACGGTATGACCAAGAAGGGAGGGGAAACAGAGTCGTATACAAAAGTGATAATGAATGAACACCTCTATTTTCTGTTACAAAGAGAGATGCTGCAATTTCAAACGGTTGAACAAACCACTATCGCGCTCCGTGAAGCAAAAAACAATGAAATAAAAGGACGGGTGTTGCCTCTTCAGAAGCTTCACGAAGAATCGCCCAGGCTACCTTCCCTTTGGGTATTCGAATTCTTGCCGTGTGCGCAGTTTATCTATGCTCATGAGTAGCCCACCAAAAGTTAGGGGAAGATTGTATCCATCGCACAAGCCACCAGAACTCTTTCACACCTTAGAAACAACGTAACGTTCCGTTTTTATGTTTAGGTTTTGGATTGCCAACACTTGTAAAAGATCAATATTTTGTTATAAATGTAAAGCTCTTTAATTACCTGTTATATATTACATTTAAAATAACGTAAGCTTAAGTTTTCTCATACTATCTCATTTTTTTAAATAATTTCCTCTTATCCAACTCTAAACAATATTTTAAACATAATTAAAAGTACTTATTTTTCGTTATGAAACGTTGATTTTGTGTAATATAGTGCACACATCAATAACTTTTAATAAAGGCATTGTATTTACTTGGAAAAAAGAAAATTGTTGTAATTTTTTTTACATACAATAAATGATTTTATAATTATTTTATCTTATTTTGAAATATTTAACTGAATAAAATATTTTCATCAACTGCGTGCCTGCATCATTGTAAAAAACTTGTTTACCGTCATGTTCAACCATATGGTTTAAATTCATCAGTCACCATTTTGTGAAAGTGGTGTGAATATATTTTTAAGTGGAATAAAAGGATAAATAAACTTTGTGTCTGACCTCAAATAAATATATAAATAATATTGGCCAAAATTACTGTGGTTAGCTATCACATTAACATATTACCATCTGTTTTTATTACAGTCATCCAAAGTGATAGATGTCAGCTGTTGGCGTAGTGATATATTAGGGACTACGTCAAGTAACATTTCGAGCTGTCATGCAGGTAAACTTAGGTCGAGAATGACTTATATATTAAATCAGGGGCAGCCCAAGGCAAATTTTGCACCCGGGGGAGATTACTTGCTTGTGCCCCCCTCTACAACCGGGGTTGACTATAATAGAAAAAATTAGATTAGTCCCCAATTCTAAAATAATCTAGGCGTGAAAGTATCTATACATATTACATATTTCTAAGAATGTCTACAATAACTTATTCGCGTATTACAGAATTAACTTTTATTACATATTTACATACTATATTTATAAATTTATAATAAAATGTATAAAAATAATCCCACCTCTCCGTCATCAACTTTCCTAACAATGCCTTCAGCCAATAGGAATAAAGGGGTGAGACTGCAACTTTTTAGAACGTTTCAGTCATAAAAGGGAAATATATTCGTAGCTCGGGGAGATTGTTCCAACAGTTCTTCGAGCTTTTAATTCATAGTATTTTTTTTCTCCCTTTACATATATTTAGAACTGTGGCGTGTCGTTAAGTGTTTCTAGAGTAAGCAGAGGCTATTGAAGCGGAGTGTGTGATTTTTTCAACCCACCCATTTCCCATTTGACCAATGCTGTCACTTTTGGTAGATAGTATCAATATATATAAAAATAACACTAATAATATAGACTATAGTAAAATATTATCCATGTTGACTACAAGTTTTTTCTAAAATACTTTTTTTACGTAAATTGGACTGTAACTTAAAGGCAAATTGGTTTTAATCAATACCCGACAAATGAATGTTCTACTGAATGATAATAACAATTTATGGGTTCTGTTTGGACAGGTTCTGATTACACTGGTAGAAAAACACACAATTACACAAATTAAGAGACCGATACCTAAGAATGTTAAATCATTAAATCCAAAACGAAGAAATACAAGATAGTTGTAACTTTGCATACTTATTTAAGATAGCGTGGGAATGTTCACAATGGGGGTATTTTTTTATTTACATATTTGGCAGCTTGACTCTTTTTAAACCACGTGACTATGGTGTGAGTAATTCTAAAACCAAGTAACATAGGATTTTGAAACTTGGCATTTGTACTTATGGAAACTTCTTAAGGATGTTCATATAGGTAGTTAGTTTATCCTAATTTCATATATTTTGGGAGATTCATACCTTAGACCAGGTGACCATTGATGAGGGTAGCTACAAAATCATTAAGTTATACATTAAATTTAAAACCATATCTTTTGATATTTCTTGGTGTTCTTTATAAAGGTAACATCATATGTTTAGTGATCTATACAAGTAACAAGTGAAGGGTAATTTTATAAACTTTAATATATCAATAAAGATACATAGATTTTGTCTAAGCATTTAGAAGCATTTTTTCCCATGTCAGTATAAAGTAGAAACTGACCATCGATAATGTGGCAGAAATGGCCTTGAGATTAAATTAACTAATAATAAATATATAAATACTACACCTCAGTGCATCATCTTACAATCTTACATTGGTAGATATTAATATATGTTAAGGACCGTCATATTTGTAGTCCCAGGTTGCTTAAAATTTGCTAGTCCACCCCTGTCTACACATTATAATAAAGTCCTAAATCGATCTGATTGTTCGATTCTGTATGTTTCCAGTAAACGCAAATAGTACTCATCGGATCGAGATGGGACTTCTTCTATTCTCTTTATATCTAGAAATACAGTGTAATCTTCTAATCCATATACCATCAGGCTATAAACTCAGCGAACGAAGCAGCGTAAAAAAATAACTTTTATTGTGGTTGCATTTGCGTTTAAAATTGGTAAAAATTAAAATATATCAACTCTTAGTTTATACATCTTCTTTGTAAGTCTCTTTGGCAATGAGGGGTTTAGAAATATCAACCAATCCTTTTTTATTTAGTACCACGTCATACTATTTGTTCAGGTTATACGCCTAAGTACTAATGACACTAATGTGTTAAGGATTAGGTAGATTTAATTTAGAGGAGGTATGCAAGCATTTGCGTGGAAGAAGAGTGAAAAACCATATAATTAAAATCTCCCCTAGTGCACCCGACCAGGATTGAAGGCCGATCTCCTGGTCTAATCAATTGCGAGATTAGCGCCTTAGACCATTCGACCACCAAAGCGGGTACTTGTCATTTTATCTTTGATATGAATGGATAAGTCAATGTGTATATTCATAGCTCTTATATAATAGTAAGCAATGTACAGCATACAGTGTACAATTCATATTTAAAATAAAATAAATATAATTAAATGTAGTGACTAAAGTCTAATAAAATACAATACAAATGTCTTTTTATTAGTATGAGAGATAATTTTAGTGTGATTGCATTTGAATTTATAATTTAGATATTTTTTTAAGTTATTTGATGGTTTTGCGTGTAGTTTTGCATTTGCGTTTTAGATTTAGGTAAGTTATTTTATGGTTTTGCGTGTAAATTAGGTTTGTTTTGTTTCTTTGATTTTAGATTAAACTATTATTTTACTATCATTGCAACAATGCTTCCTTATAGGAAATACACTTTTAGTGTGATTGCATTTGCATCTTAAGTCTAGGTTTTTTTTTTCAGTTATTTTATGCTTTTGCGTGTAAACTGTAAGTATTTATTATGGTTAAGACTTAGAAACAAACCTAAGATTAGCAAAATAAAAGTGAAAGGATATAATAACTGAAGAAATTAATAAAAAGTTAAAAATTATTAACAAGTTGAAAATTAAATATACCTTAATATTGAAAAAACACGTTAAGCTGTGCTTTCAACAAGCATAAAATATGTGAGATAAAATTGAAAAAATTAAAAATATTAATGGCATATAACAATAATTACCAAGTAAAATGGTGACCATCAGTCAAAAAATACATATACAACATATTAAAATAATTAATATCAGAACAAAAATTGAGGATAACACACAGTTAAAATTCAAACATTGAAGATGACTAGTTAAATGAAATCAAACACGTAAAAGTAGTGTCTTACAAGTTGTAAAAACAATGTGAAATAAGTTTGGAACGTAATAAGCTATGATAAATAATCTGTGTTTAAGTAAAGAATCAAAGTCTTAATCTTGTTCAGTCCCATTACTCCCTGGGCAGGTAATCAGCGTTTAAAAGAAAGCCGATTAAATTCTGGCAGACATGTTTCGGTACAATTATACCATAATCATGGCACTGTAAACTGAAATTAAAGACTATTAGAAACAATTATGGGCGTAGAAAGAACATGGGAGTGAAAGACTAAATAAAAAAACGTGAGAAAATTGAGAAAACGAAAAAAGGTAAACAAACAAACTTACCAAGGTCGTCGTCAGCCAGAATTTAATCGGCTTTCTTTTAAACGCTGATTACGCTAAATACATTTATTTTGTTGTTAAATGCAGCAATGCTCCCACTTATGAAATCCACTTTTTGGGTGTTTGCACTAGCGTGTTAAATTTTGGTTGATTTCATTCAGCTATTTTATGTTTTTGCATACCAATTATGCTTATTTTTGTTTATTTGATAGAAAATTAAAACTATTTTTTTTGTGTTCATTTCAAAAATGCCTCTACGTAGGAGAGCCACTGTTAGTTTTCTTTCATTTTCTTCTTAAATTCAGGAATTTTTTCAGTTAGATTATGGTTTTGCATGTAAATATTGTTTATTTCCTTTTATAGCTTTGATAATAAATTTAAATCATTTATTTTTGTGTTCATGGTAACAATGCTTTCAAGTAAAATAACCACTATTAGCGTGCTTGCATTTGTATCTTAAATTTAGTTATGGTTTCATTTATTTTATGCTGTTGCTTGTGAATTAAGTTTATTTCGTTTTGCTTCTTGGTACTAAACCCATACCACAATTTAATTCGGTGTGGTAGGGCGCTTACTATAGAGTGCTTCTTCCCATTTACTTAATTTTCTTTCTTAGCCAGTAGATCCAAACACATAAAAAAAACTCTAAGGTTTGCCTTCGCACTTGAATTTTTGTGGAGTTTTCCTAAATGGTAAATGGTAATGGTAAATGATAAATAGTAAGAAAACTAAATAATCCATTTTAGAATGTTTTTCTGTCTGACTCTTTCCAGCACACTCAAAGAGTACTTTTTAGATATAGATATACTTCTGTTGTACGCCTTATTTTTCAAGCTATATACCATCATGTTATCTCATCAGCGAGCAAAGTAGTATCTAAAAAACTAGGCGTTAGCTGTGAACATTTGTCTTGGCTGGTATTGAGGGATTGTACGTGGTATGAGCTTTGGTATAGTGTTGGGGGGGGGGGGGGGGCACGTCCGTGTTCTTCATGAATCTTCGTAAGCACATAAGTCACTGCTCTCGATTAAGTTTCATTATATTCTTGCATTTAAATTTGTTGTTGAATATGTTGATGTAGTGTTTAATGAGATTGAAGCCGTGGGCGAATACAATTATCTCTATATATCATTTAGTGTGTGCGTGTTTCTGTACGCAGCCTCCAGAAAACTCTAGATGACCTAGAAAAATGAAACGTTGTACTCTTATAGTTTAGCCCACGGGACAGAAGATATTGAAGCCAGATTTTTTTTCTGTATGTCTGTATGTCTCTGTCTGAATCTAGGGCTAAAGCCGAAACCATTTTACTGATTGGGCTAAAACTTTGTATCTAAGGTTTTTATAAAGGTATCCCAAAGAGATTTTATAAATAGATATCTATCCCTAAGACTAAGGGTAGTTTACTGAAGAGCAAAAAAGAATAAAATTGATTTTTTTCAAAATTCGCTTTAACGATATTGATTAAATTTCGTATTACGGCACTTTTTATGACTAAAGAAAAAATTACAGCTCTCATCTTCCCATGAAAATGACCTTAAGAGTACCTTACATAAGCGTGAGTTTCCAATTTTGATCATATCTTCGCAGTTATTTGCTACACGGAATAACGTCTTATCACTGTAAAGTTGTAGTACAAATAAAAGAAAAAATAGTTTTATTACAAATATAAAATATTTATCAAATTCATGGTTTCCGAGATATCATCAAATATATATTTTTTAATTGAGTTTGAAAAGGTTTATTCATTGTTATACTATTTGGTGTTATTCTTTTCTCAACATTTCTTTAAAAGTGTATATTATTTAATTTACGCTCCTTGGTGGAGTGTGACGCTCATTTTCCCACCAAGTTTTAGTAACAATATCTTTTCTTTTTACAAATCTTGATAGTTTAAAGTAAATGTCTTCTATTTTAGACAAAGTAAAGAAAAATTCTGTGTGGTGCATCATACATTAAAAAAAAATTAAATCCCACTTCAAATAACGTGTTTCTAATTCAAGCGCTTTAGAGCTGGTCCCACCTTCAACTCCCCTTTATTTCCAAAACCTTGGTTTAGGGTGAGTGAGGAATCTTGGTTTTTCAGCTAATATTAAAAATATAAGTTGCATCCTAATTATTCAAGTTTATTTCGACTGTCGCAGTATAATACGAGTACATTTTGGGACTCAATACTAAACTCATACATTTTCCAGTTGTTGAAAAATAAAATCTTTGAATGTCAATATTAAGTTAAAATAATTTAATTAAAAGTTTGGCCTTTTATATGCATATATATATTTAATAAATTTACACACACGTCAAGATGCTAGCTTGGTCACTGATTATTGTTGATCCAATAAAATTAATGTTGACATTTTAATGTAATAATCCATTCAATTCAATGGTAATGAGGGCTTGAGTAAAATATAATAAAAATTAAATCACATTAATTTTGGTAGCTTTAAAAATAAATTATAGCATTTAATGTCCTATAGAAATAAATATGGCTATGACACGGTGTTATGGATTGAAGACAAATCAGAAAATAGGCTTTCGGAAAATAAATTATTCTTGCGAACTGATGCGGCGCCTTTAATTCTGCGCCATTGATCAAGTGCTGTAAATCTTTAGTCATTTGTCACATCTAAAAACACAGAGGCAAAGAACACAAACAATGAATATTTCTCCCCGCTGTCTAATTGACTGAACAGAGAAGAGAAAAGGGAAAGCGTGTTAGAGGGTATGTTGGTCTTGTAACAAACGACTCGGGCATAGCCCTATCTGTGTGTAAATGAAACCGGATTACAAACACGAAACGAACTTCAAAATGAAATAATGCCTTGGGGAAGCAGCCAACATTTTTACTAAACGTTTCAGGAAGAATCAACATTCTTCGGTACTTCACAAAAATACATTTGAAAAATTTGTGTGGTATTCTAAAACAGAAAAGAATCGTGCATTGAGAATAAAAAAAATTATAAATTCTTACTTTGGCTTTACTAAACAATAATTACCTTTAGTAAAAACAAAGTGTTTTAAATAATGAATTGATTATATTTATTTATTTAAAATAAGTTGATCTGGAAAATAAGAAGTAGGAAAAATAATTTATCTAGCAATTCAAAACGCCATAATCACTGTTCAATCTGGGAATATACACCACCAAATTAATATGTGTACTCATATAACTTAATTAATAAAAAAGGCATAAGGTATGCTTGCCAGGGAAAATATAAATAGCCCAGAAATCCTCATAGCAGTTGTAAAAAAATGTACGCTTTGAAGTAAGATCCCAAAATAATTACACGAGAGCTCAAGTCATTGCGAATTTTAGGGAAGCCGGATATGTTTTAAGGAATAAATATAAAATATATATATACTTAAATAAAGTAATAGAGGGCGAACAAAGCTAGTTACTCTAATAATATTTCTAAAAATATTCCCTCAAAATTTGGAATGAATAATGAAATGTTTTTTTAGTTAAATAGCTCAAAGCTGGAGATTAGAAAATTATTTAAAGTAAAGTAAAATGTTTAAAGTTATTGTTAGAAGAGCGTATAGTTACCGTACTTAAACGCACAGTTTGGTAAACAATTTCACCCCTGCTCTGTACATTTCGTTCAGGAAAGAATTGCTCAGTGAAATGTCAATTATAAATTGACTCATAATCGCTGGCTGACCCCGTATCTCAGTGACAGTGAGGTAGACTAGGCCTTATTTCAAGTTGACAGGTGATATAAACAAATAAGGAAAAGAAGAAATAGTTCATAGCTTTGTAATTAGAACAGTAAAAGGTGTAAAAATAAGTTACACCTTTATTTTAAAATTGGTTTTATTTAATAATCTTAGTAAAAAGATTATGTACATAGTTGACCTCGGTGGTCTTGTGATAAAGGGATCGCCTCAGAACTCGATGTTCTCGGATTCAAATCTATCCAGGGTCAACGGATTTTTAATGAGAAATAAATATACGTTACTCAACTTTCTTTGGAGGAGAAGTTAAACCACAAGTCCCATGTCTATTGTGGCATGTAAATTAACTCTGGGAAATATGTAAAATACCTTTCCTAGCAAAATTTGTAGGCCCTTTCGTTCTTGCTCATAGACATTATTGTGTGTTGAAATAATCAGTCGGTTCAGACAGAGCACGTATAATACCTCAAAAATTACCGAACAAATTTATGAAAATTATTTTAAACAATATCAATTTTGGATTATTTTTTTTTACAAAATCTATTATAACTATAATATTAATATCTCTGATTTATTCAAAATAAGTTAAATTTGAAAACGAAATCCATAAACTATCAAGAGATGCGTTAGAGAATGTATTATAGTTACGCCGAAATTAACAGTATATTCCAAAATGCATGCCTAGTTTAAGTAGTATTGTTTAAAAGTCTAAATTTGAGCTAAAACGGAATTCTAACATGAACCCTCTTGTAACCGTTAGGAGAGACACATTTAAGAGTAGCCCCTTTTTTCTTTCGCCAACGCCGAATAAAGATAACTTTTAGATTTATGTTTATGTTTATATTTACTTCTTGTGAATGTGGGAAATTCCAGGCCTCCACCGTGGTTTGGATTCCACATTAAACTGTAGGTCCTTCATTTCATCTCACAATCACCCTACCATTACACATTAGCGTAAGTGAGTATACCCCGAACGGGTAGTAATACGCGGTGCTAATAATAATAATAATAATAATAATAATAATAATAATAATATATGTACTTACTTATCATTAAAAGATGTACATATAATCCCATAATATTGTTTCTAACATACACTATTTATAAATATTATCTATATATTTTTATAAATATTATTTATATAAAAGTTTCCGTTTAGTAACATTTTAATGTGATTTTCCATTTAATTTTTTTTACATAGTATTTAATAGACAGTCTATATTATATTAAACATATTTTCTTGTGCAAACATCTTGTTAAAGGTGAGGATGTGTGGAAGGCGAGATAAGTTCATTGTTTTTGTAGTTTGTATATAAAAACATTCTTTTGGCCAAAACAATTCAAATATTGCTTCAGTACACAGTACAAACAGAGAGTTTAATTTTCTTCACGTGGTGACCTTAACAAATCTTGAATACCTATTAAGAGTGTCCTGGAATTTTATAACGACTTTTTCTCAACATTTATTAAGTTTGTCATCTAATGCCACTCTGCACATGACATTCAACAACTCTTGCTATCACCATGTGAAAAAAGTTAAGCTCTATGTACTGAAGCAACATTTTATTTATTTTGGAAAAAAAAAAGTTTTGCTATATAAACTTCAAAAACACTGGCCTTTTCTCGCGTCCCCTACATTCTCACCTCAATACACGACATACATATGGACTTAAATCACAATGTCATTAGCTAATAAAAATGTCATAGTCAATTGCATTAATAAGTAACGTAAACATCGTGAGCTGAATTTATGGGAGGACATAAATAATTAATAAATTGCATTAAATAGGTCATATACATCCTTCCTATGTATACTCAATCAATGCAAGAACAAAATTGAAATATTAGCAAGACGAATACGAAGAGCAAAGGGATAATCGTGGGTGGTCCACCTCGGGGTGATATTTGATTACTACCACTAGAAAGTTATAAAAGGCAGACAAATAGAAGGCAGTAACAGCAACCTCAGCAGATTGTGAGGTTGAAGTCCAGTTGAGCCCTGCTCTAAGCCTCACTACCACTAGTCCTCCGTTTAAAAACAAGCGGGCGACTAAGGGTGGAAGAGGGGGGAGCCCGCAGCCACGCTGCCAACCCATATAAACCAGTGCTAATTACAAGCCGGCAACATAGTAGCAAGCTGGATCCCCTGCTGACTTCAATTGAGCACAGATAACGTACTATCTATCGCTTTCCACCACTGTTTCACCCTTGACCAGGGGTAGGTATCTTAGCGTAGAACACGTGCTCGTTAAAGATAGCTTGTTCCAAAAAGTCAGAGTTACCTCTCCAATCGGATTTACAAGCTCTTAGATAACAAATGCAAGAGTGCCAAAGTACAATTTTTGTTGTGGCTAAATACAAGCTAGTTAGTATACTAAAACAAACAAAAGAATTTTAGAATAACACCCTTATGAGTGAAATCATAGAAAATTGAATTAGAAGGGAAAGCAAATTAGCTTGACTGAAAATATATATTATTTTAATATATTCATTAGGCATTACAACTAACAGATCTAATTATAAGGGTTACATTCACTTTGACTACTGCGACGTAGTATACAATGACTTAAAACACGATCTAGCAGAACGACTACAACGACTACAAAACACATGTGTTCGATACATATTTAACTTAAAACGGCATGACCATATTTCTATGTATTTTAATAAACTGGGTTATTACGAATAAATGAAAGGCGAAGGCTACACATATTAGTATTGCTTCACAAAATAGTATCAACATTTCAGCCTCAATACCTCTCCTCACGGTCCCTATTTCTGAAAGATAAACAAACCCGTGCTACTAGATCAGAATCCACTCTACACATATCTATTGCCATGCATATATCTCAAACATATGCTCGTTCTTTCACTGTCCTGGCATCACAGACTTGGAACAAAATATATAACTCGAATCGTTACATAACATCTAAAATTCCCTTCAAGCGTGCGGTTACGCCATTTTTCTTGTCTAACAAGCTAAACTGAGTTCTTGAAACTATTTGAGCTTTAAATTAGGGTATAAATGAGCGTGCATATGGTTTTATACATATTTTAATATTCCTGAATTAAATTGTTTGTTTTTGAACAAATGAAATACTATTGCATGTTGTATTCAAGACCGGTTAAGTGGAAGAGAAGGCTGTCGCCTTAACTTCACCGGATAAATAAATGCTATTATATTATTATTATTATTATTATTATTATTATTATTAATATTATTATTATTATTATTATTATAATTAACACTTGTAAATATATACAAACTATCAAATCAACAAATACTTAAACAAACAAAATTATAAGGGGACGTCACTACAAAAGAGTAGTCTCTATTTTGGTAATTAATTTGAGACCACCTATAGGTTATATTCGAGTAGTTAAAGGACTTAGAAAGTATTTCAACAATTCAATAAATTAAATTATTGACCACCACAAAAAAGGGAGGTTTAGGTTTTTGTACCCCATTCAGGTGGACTTAGGGTGACTTTATTAAGTATGTGATTCAAACGATTTATTTTTTCTTATCTACACGCTATTGCAAGTATATTTCATACTCATTTCCATCCTTTAGCAAATGGCTCTTTACGGTTGTGTGTTAAACGTCATAATGAGCCCATTTTAGTACGATAATTATAACAACGGTTTTAATTTTATTTTTATATTATATAATTATATATACTCTAGTTTATTATATTCCTTAAAATCATCATATGGAACATAAATCTGCATCATAGCTTCGCCTTTATAGATATTACCAGACATAAACAAGGATGAATAAAGGTAGAATTTTAAAACAATTACCTTACATCAGAATAAGAGAATCTCGTTTCAATGTTGTAACTTGGCTTCTTATATTAGGCAGATATAATTTAAAAAAACAAATCATGGATTATATTTTCATTCCTGAAAATGTTTACATTATAAAAACTATCAAAACGAAGTAGTTGACCAAAGGTATTTTAAATACGGTTGAAAGTGCATTTGTACATTTGAAGTAGAGACATGCACCATATTTTTCAGCAAATTTTCCATGCATCTCATTTACTTATAATTTCATAACCTACTATACTAACATCAGTGTTCACACATTCTCAGGCATAAGGCTTGCAATTGGCTGGGTTGTGGGTGACGTTGAAGTGTATGTGCGAATCTCAGCCGGATACATTTATGAGATTTATCACTATAATATTTCCATTATCTCCTCATGAAAATGCAGATGCACTCCTTCTAACCAAACTTACTCCCTCTTTCCCCTTAGATTAAATAATTATTAGTCATTGTGCAAAACGTAAACACAAGTGAGAGTAGAATATTTGTATTCAAAAAGGTGAGGCAATTAAGTTGAGACACCAAAGTATTCCAAAAACGCAGAAAGAGAAGAGCACTAGTTATTTTTGAATCGGTGGTCATCTTCGAGATTATTCCAAAGTCGCCGGTCACCGGTGGCTGTGATATCAATTATAGCTCTTAGTAGCCGATGATATCCACACGTCCTGCCTTAATATATGAATGAGGAATGACCCTTAGCACGGAACGATCCCTGAATAGATCAGTGGTAGAGCATTAACGGGCTAAGCTAAAAGGTCCCGGGCTCGATTCTCACGTCCAGGTGTCAATTTTAAATTCATTCGATTATGAATCAGCTGTGGCTTATCTCCGTAACTATCATTCATACTCCAAGCTTCGCTTCCATATATAGGCTACTTTTATAACGTCACTTTCTTACAACCTAACATTTGATAAATTGATAACCTTAAGGAGAATACACAACTTATCAGATTGTAGCACAAATTCTAACAAGAGAACGGATTAAAATCGCTTTTTTCTATGAAAATTTGTGATGACATCTGTGAAACTCAATTACACCTTTGAAGACATCTGCAGGTTTTACATAGGATGGATTATCCTCTCTTTCTCTCGGAATTAATCTGTTATATTTTAGCTGGCCTAGTGTCACGCGTATCAAAATAAACCTAAAATAAACTTACAGGTATGAAAGGCAAAACAAATTTTCTGCACACTAGGTGTAACCTACACCATTGTTGCCAATTGGTGGCCCATGCTCACCAGCTCTGTAGCCCTAATAGTATACTGGAGGATGAATTAAAGGGAAGCCCTCGGTGGAAGATGTGCAATTACTAATGCTATAAATGTAACTATTTATTTAAAAAGGTAAGGATGACATTTTACTATGCATTTATTTGATTAATAAGAATCAGTGTAAATAAATATTTATAATGCTAAGTTGTTTTATAAAAGTGTATGTGTACATATCTTATAATACATTTTTTAGAGACTTTGAAACTTATTTTGGGCAATAGAATTAGAAAAACTTTACATATCAAAAAAATGTATTTATATTTAAATATTGAAAGATAATTAAATGTTATATGGTTTTTTCAGACCTATATTCAAGTTGGTGGGACTACTCAATATAACTTCGTCCCGCAGTGCCAACCGCTTATTAGATTTGGCCCTTGGGATGTACAACATTGAGCCACACCCACCTACAAAGTGGCGAAAGCGATGTAACCGCATCGGTCGTGGGCTTGTTGCAGTTGGTCAAACGGTATATAAATAGCTGAAAATATAGATATATATCTCGCTGCCCATCAAAGATAAACCCTTTTTTTTACATTAATGGTAGAGTTATAATCGAGAATAAATATAACCGCATTTTCGGGAAGGGAAATTGAGGAACTATTTATAAAAAAAGAACCTTTTAATACAACCGTTCGAGATATAAACCCAAAATTATTAATTATTGTAAATGTGTTTTATTAAGAAGTCTGAAAACAATCATTCTTTTTGCTAAGAATTAAATTTTGTTTTAGATGAATTACGTTAACATGTACTTTTGTTCATTCTTGTATTAAACAGGTCTACATTCGTGGAAGAGTCAATCAAGCTCAATAAACATCACTTAGCGTTTGTGAAATTTATTTTTGTATTTACCTATTTATTGGTGCGTTCATCTTATGTAAAATGAAATTGAGAAAGTAATGATCAAATAATTGATTAGTTTAGAAACTGATAAGACTAATTTATACCGATTATATACATTCAACAAAATAAGATCCCAAAATTTCGGTAAAAATGGACCAACAGGACTTGTTTGTTAAATAAGGTCTAGAATTAAGATTTTATCCAATTTAGGCCTAATATTAAAAAAAATGAGTTTGCCTTCTTATCACCGTGTCTTGCCACTACTTCATAAAAAACAAATAATGTTACCGAATCATTATTACAAAAGGTTGGGCACCAATAATTTAGAAAATACATCATTTTTTTCAGTTTGCATTCATAACATTTTATTATTTCACTATTACTAGATTAAAATAATAATCGTTTACCATCAAACGAAAGTGACAGCTGCATATCATAACATTTTACTTTTGAATACATTATTTCGAAAGCGTCTGATAAGCGACATCCAAAACGTACAATACCACAAGTATAATAATAATAATAATTATTATTATTATTTCAATTTCAATTTTAATTTCAATTTACTTTATTATAGTGCTGGTCAACAGTCGTAAGACCTATAACAGGCCAGCACTGAAAAGTACACAAGTACCCTACAAATATATATATTTATACGAAAAAATAAGATAAACAAAAATGGCTAAATAATGTTATATAATGATTATAAGTTACAAAAAAAAAGTAATTAATAATGATAATAAAAATAGCAATAATAACAAATAACTAAAGAGTGGTTAAAAGCAGTAACAATATGCAAAAAATAAATCAGAATATAGTAATTTTAAATATTATAGGCAGAGCCTCTAAATGATAAATTATTGACATGCGATTTCCTTAAATAACTCTCTGGGTTTAGCTTTACTTTTATGATAAAGGTCAAATTCGACAAATCTAGAATTGACGTTATGGATACAACGACCTTTAGGGCTAACCTTATAAGAGCTATTGAGAAAAAATAATTTTGAGTTAGGAGAAGCCCGAGAAGGGATATGAATGATCAAGGGGAAATTTGCAGTAAATTTTGCTATTGAAAATATTAAAAACAAAAAGGGCATCACAATAAAGTCTACGCAAGAAGAGAGATAAAAGGTTTCGAATTTTGTCATAATCATAATAAATCCAGTTACTAAAGTATTTATCATAGAACGCAGCGACAAATTTTCTTTGAACGTTTTCCAATCTAAGAGAGTCAGTTAAGGTAATGGAATTCCAAGCAACAAAAGCATATTCTAACTTAGATCTAATAATAATAATAATAATAGTAATAATAATAATAATAATAATAATAAAATAACAATAATAATAATCACAATAGCCTTTATTTATCTGGCGCAGTTAAGGCGTTAGCGTTCTCTTCCACTTATCCAGTGTTAAATACAACATACACTATTACATTAATTTAAAAACAATTTAATAAAGGAATATTTTTCTAAGGAGTTAGCAGAGAAAATCTTAGCTTAGCTTAACATTCTGTGTGAATCGGCCTTAAGAGTGAGTCCTATCGATCACACAAATTATTATTATTATTATTATTATTATTATTATTAGCACCGCGTCTCACTACCCGTTCGAGTTATACGCACTTACACTAATGTGTAATGGTAGGGTGATTGTGAGATGAAATGGAGAACCTACAGTTTAGCGTGGGATCTGAGCCACGGTGGAGGCCTGGCATTCCACACATTCACAAGTTGTGATTAATACACGTCTTGTCAGATGTGAAGGAAGGATTTGGCAATCAGATAAATCTGTGCCGGAACCGAGGATTGAACCCCGGATCCCCAGCAAAGAAGTCTGACACCTTACCCCTAGACAACCAGGTCACCCGATCGCACAAATACTTTATGGCTAAGCATGATAGAAATTCCCATCCATGAACTTGAATAAATATAAAATCAAGTAGCAGGATTCATCTTCCTAACGTTGAACCCAATTTAATAGTTGTATTTTCACAGGTTCGAGCCAGGATTGACCATATTTTTGTGTAAAATAAATCCCAAGTTTCACATTGATAAAATAATTTATGATAGGCATTTTTATTTCACAATAAACTGTATTTAAAATATATGTAATAAAATGTATGACTGTTTAAATAATATAAAAAATACACCTATTGTCGATTGAATCTCATTACTAGCTATTTTAATTCTTATCAAACGTTATTATAAAATTGTATTATATTAAAGCCATTTACACAAGTGTATCATGAAAATTATGTCTTCAAATAAGTGTAACATGAAATGAAAAAATGTTGGACTTTCCTACGGAACGTAACCAGTAATCAACTAATAATAGCTTGATTAAACATGATAATACCATCCCTTGTTGCCCACCCCTGGTTGTTCACCGTAACTAACTGAATACAGAGCACTGCGACAAATGTTACGGGCATTCCTGCAAATGTTTGGGGGGGAGGGGGGGAGGAAATTACATCCCGCCCCTCGGACAGTAAACGACACTTTCTCTTCGTTTCTTTTAACAAATTGGCTTCCCCGATCATCACCGTGCTATCAACATGGTAAATAACGAGTCTACTAGCCAAATTAACAAAGCACAGTTTGATTATTTCCAAACAGTTGACGAGAATTTCTACACACTCAGTTTTTGGGAGGGGAGGGATGGGGTATGGCATTTCCTTCGAGTTGATTTTAACATTTTTTCCCTTCAAATATCAATTTTTTATTATTATCCAACAGTGGACCCCAATTGTAACACTTTTGATTTTACGTTTTCTTTGAATGTATTTTAAAAAAAGTTTCAAATATCACTTTCACAACTTTTTTAATTTATATTAATACAATGATAATTTTTGCTTACACAAGTCGTTTGAAGTGCTGATACTTAATTCACTAACCCTGATATTTTTTGTACCGCGTCATATAACTTGGCCTACAATAATAAAGTAGAGATGGGACGGTATAAATTAGAGATATGTATCCACAATTGCGTGAATTACGAGGGTAAATCCCTTAGGAAAAATCTTCACTACACCTGTATGGGATTGGAGCCCCTATCTCCACATCACCAGGAAACAAGTCTAGACGAACTTGGCATTTAGTCTGCATGACCAAGGATGCGGGTAGTAAGTCTCGTGAATCTCTGAACAATGAAAACTTGTTTTCACTAACAGTGTCAGCTTGTATTATTTACGCAAACGCTCTTATAGGCACACTAACATCAACCTACTAAAAAAAAACAATACCAGTCCATCTCTTATAAACCTATTTGTTAAAATAAAACACGCAATAAAACATACGCGTGGAAACATATTGTACGAGAACGCTTTTACTGAGCAATCAAACGTATACTTTTTTATATTCATATGGTGTGTGTGTATGTGTGTGTAAGCCCACATCAAAGCTAATGTTATTACGCATACCGGCAAATGCATACATATTGTTAGTCTTCACCTCAACCCTTTTCCCGGTATTTGTTTTTCTGTTTCCTCGCTTATGGCCTTCATAACAGGCCACCGACTAACAATAACAAACCATCATAACAGTACTAATAATAATGTTAATAATAGCACCCTTAATTGCAACCGGGGCAGCAGAGATTCATAGGATTGATGAGGAAATATCTTGCCCGGCCAGCCCAATGGCTTCGGGCACTTCCGGGCCGATTCACACATAAGGGGTGGTGGTTAGGAAAAAAGGGGGATAAAGAGAGAGATGGAGGAAAAGAGAGAGATGAAAAGAAGAGAGAGACGGAGAGAAATAGGGAGAAAGAAACAGCAGCCACGCAGAAGCTGCCAACATTAATTAACGCAATTAGCTCAATCGTTCCGTCGCACGCCAAAGCGTCTGTGCTCTGACTCCTTTCCGGTCAAGTAAACCATGCATGCTAGGTTACGTACGAGTGCAAGGTCTCCCACATAGCATGCCAGAGAACCACCCTCTCCCCACACCCATCTAACCAGTGCTAAAATTAAGCAAGCTTGAGTGGCTCCCCTCATGCACACACACACACGCACATACACACATACACATACACATGTGCATGCGTGCACGCAGCCTTAAGGACGAGCACGAGGCAATGGTTCCCCACACCACCAAATGGTCGCCAATACAATCCCCACCAGTACGATAACGTCATACTCAACAATTGAATGCCCATCTTAAAGGTGGAATATAAATTATACAAATTTAAATTTCACGATTTGGATGCAAATTAAATTAGATAATACAATGATGAGTTTTTATAACATATCTCCCAAAAAATGTTAACAAAAATCAGTTTATTAAGCAGGGAGGTTCTAGGGGCTGGCATTGTAGCAAGTTCTCTATGGCAGCAGCTTTGGAAGGGCGGAAAAAATATATGGCACATTAAAAAATAAACTAGTTATCATCCATGAAGTTAACGATGTAGAACACGAAAAAAAATTTAAAACTTAAAAAAGATGCATTTAGAATACCGATCATGTTTATTTTATATAGAAAGGAAAGGTCGTGCGTGTTTTTCTTAATAAATTGTTCAAAAATTCTAAACATCCTAAATGTCTGAAATTTAGAAAGTAGAAGTACCACTCCATATAACCAGAGAAATCTAAAAATTGAAAGTTTCAAAATGGGACACCAGAAATGAGGGGTTCTTGTGAATCTATTTAAATAAACAACCTACTGTGGAAGGCAGATAATTTAAGTTTGGCAGGCAAGTGAAAGTAACACACCAAATAATCGAACAAGTCTTAAAAAATTTGAGATTTCAAAGTCGGAGTTGGTAAATTAGAAAAAAAGTGGAGGGGGTTAAAACTTTCAAAACTGATAGAAACAACTACTTTTAAGGGTCGTATAGCACTTATAATTGGCCGGAAATTTAAGGGATCGCCTCAAATAACCAAAAAGTCAGGTAATTTAAGACATTAAAATGAGACTCTGGGTACAATGGTAGGAATAGTTTGTTAAAGCAAAACTACACTTTAGGGTGCGATAGAAAATAAAAAATGTTTAAGGAATTGAGTGGGACTATTCCAAATCCCTCAAAAATTCTTAAATATTAGATTTTATTTTTGAGGGTTAGTTAAATGGGAGGGTCTGGAAAATTTCAAAACTTATATGAAAAGCTACTTCTTAGTGTGGCAGAAGATTTAAATTTACCAATCACCATTAAAATCATTTAAAAAAGATTAAGTATCTGAAAATGGTGAGAGAAAGTGTCCCTCCCAAAATAATTCCAAAACGAATATAATTAAACACTTCTGATTTAGTAGAAAATATAAATATTTCCATTTATTTAGAGAAGCAAAAAGGTATAGGGGTCAACCACCGTGGTTCGGATTCCACGCTAAACTGTAGGTCCTTCATTTCATCTCACAATCACCCTACCATTACACATTAGCGGAAGTGCGTATAACCCGAACGGGTAGTAAGACGCGGTGCTAATAATAATAATATAGGGGTCAAACCATAAGACTAGAAAAGTCTAAGTATGCGAAATTTCAAAATAGGTCCCTGGAAAATTGGGGAAGGAGGGAATGAGGGAGATATAAATACAAATCAATTTAGGTGATATAGAAAGCTGGCATTTGTCAGGAATGTAGTGGAATAGCACCAAATGCCAAAATAATTCTTAAATACTTGAAATATCTAAGGGGGTTGGGTGAAATGTGGGAGGGAGTGTAAATTTCCAAAATTCATATAAAAACCTATTTTCACTGTAGAAGAAGATTTTAATTTATCAGAAAGGCCTAGGAGCTACTGCATGCACCCTGGAAAATAATTATTCAAAATTAATATCCTAAAATGGGGTGAACAAGAGTCATCTCAAACATTTCAAAAAATTATAAAATAAAACACTCCCCGATTGGTATAAAATTGAAATATTTTCATACGTGTTATAAGGCGAGCCTATATATAGACAGAAAAGTCTAAATATGAGAACAATATGTCCCAGGGAAATCATTTAAGTGGGGTAGACAATTGAAATTTGGCATGCAGTTTGAAGTACTACTCCAGACATTCAATTAGGTCTGAAAATATAAAATTTCAACGCTGAAGTGAATAGAATGGGGAATGATATTTTCAACATTTTCAAAACTGAGTGAAACAATTACTTCCCACTGTACTATAAAACAAATCTCAGCAGACAGATAAAAAGTTCTACTCTAAATAACTATAAAATAAGATAATTTCAAATATTATAAAGGAGCTGTGGGAAATAAGGCCAGGGTGTAGTAGACAAATCAAGAAAGTGGAATCGGGAGTAAATCAAATACAAGTGCTCCTGGCTTATTGAAGACAATAGATTCAGTGCCATTGAAGAAGGAAAAAAATAAAATAATAATAATGCTGAAAGATGGTCTGGATATTCTAGAATAGTGGTATTCAATCTTTTTTTGTTTGCGTAGCCCACAAATATAATTTTATCTTCAATTTGTATCCCTAAAGTTGTTAGTGAATATTTTATGAACTAAAATAAATAATATAAAATAAAGTAATGCACGCCTATGTGTGTATGTATTTTTTTATTTACTCGCAACTCCTCAAGTAGATAAAGTATTATTATCTAAATAAATAAATAAATAAATTATACATATATATGGGTTGATTTATAAAGTTTTCGGTACCAGAACACACTACCGGGGGAGTTTTTTTTTTTAATTTAAGCTTTAAAAGACAAGTTTTTAAGCCAATATTTTCTTCTAAAAGCAGAAGAAAATTTTAAAATTTATCATAATGTGATTGTGTTTTAATGTTTTTTTAATTTAATTTAATGCAAATTCTCACCGGATGTTTAATTTTGTTTTGATTTTTTTACTACTAGTTCTACTATACAAACGGGAATGATAAGAGCGATTAGAAATTTAAACTCCTAGATTACACAAAACAAGTGGTTTTAATTTTATTGGATGTATTTTGAATTAAAAATACGCATAGGCTATTATATATATAATTAGAAAAAAATGACTGTCCATTTTAGAAGCAACTACACAGTCGTTCCATGTTTTCATCATATTCAATGCCTCTAGACCTTTCCTTACTCTGAGTGTTTATGGCAGAATTCGGTCCTGAAACAAGCCACGAGTCAACATACTTGGAGGGATTAAATAAACGTAAAAGGGGTCCATTTATTCTTACAAATAAAGGACCAGAGATGGTTGTTGTCTTAAAAGATATTCTTAGTGATGTTATAATCAAATTCATCTGTGAGAAACCCCTCTCGTATTCACTGGAAGATAATATAGTAACTGACTTGATTATAGTCTTCAAAACAACAAGACTGTCCGGAAATGTCTAACTATATACATATTCTTGGAAACTCCCAATTAATTGTCATTCATTGAGTTTGAATTTGGCAGCGAACTTCTTCATTTAATTTCCCCATAAGTTATTTGCAAATTTTTGGGCCAGTTTTTCATGTATATTACGCTTGTCAAGTTAACAATCTCCAAATCTTGTTCACTCAGCTGTCTCTTCTCAATTGACTGTTTCAATGCTTCATAGAACTTCTCAGGATCTAGAGGATCATTACTCTTGCGTCCTTCCCTTTTATGAAGAGGAACTCCTACAGAATTAGAATTTTGTACTGCTACTAGAGCCTCGATATAGTAAATACCTGGTAACGATTTTCTACTTTCAAATACAGAGACTGTTAATTTCAATTTTTATTTACAAAATCTAGGCCATCATTTCGATGCTGCAAATCCTCTCTCAACTCAGTTCCTTTAACTTATCACACATCAAGCCAATAACTAAAATGAAGTTTGCATCGGTAGTGTTATTCAGTGATACACCTTTTGATGAGAGAAAACAAGACTGCGCGTTAGGGAACGTATCTGTCATTGTTGGGCATATAAACTATTTTTCACATAAGTAACTAATTTTTAAATAAAACACCACGCTTATGTAAGTAATTGATTTGCTAATCACGTTTTTCTAAAGTTTTTTTTTCTGAATTTCATGTTTGCCTTAATAGAGGTACCGGAATGCCACTCCGCCACGTTTTGTCAGAAGTCAAGCACTGTGTATATATATATATATATATATATATGTACACGAGATTTTGATGTTTGTCAACGCTTCATGACCTCATGAACCCAAAATCCAAAATAGTGGTTTTGCAAAGCCGTTTTCCTGTCTGTTACTGGAATTAGAGCCGAAACTTTTTTTACAGATATGGCTAAAGCTTGTATGCAGCATTTTCATAAGGTTCTTCAGAGGTTTTTTGATTACCTATCCAACCCTAAAATTAAGGACAAACATAAATCGATTAACTCAAAATCTGGTATAGTGATTTTGATTAAAGCGAGTATCCAGGCACGGCACTGATTAATATTATAAACAAAATAGCAAATCTCATGGAAATAACTTTTAGGGTACTTGACATGGTTTAGAGTAGATTTCAAATTATGATAATATTCCCGCAATCATTTGAGATAAGAAATAACATATCGTAGCAAAGTTGTAGGATTATTGAAAAAAAAAACACATTTATTTGAAATATATTTTTATAAAAATATATAGTTTCTTAGCTTTAAGCAAATCAATGTTTAAAGTGAGGTTATGCCCTCTGGAATACCGAGATAGGTCCTACTCTTGTTATATTAATGTTTCTTCAAGAGTATATTTCATTTATGCTCTATGATTAAGTGTGATGCTTCTTTTTATATTGTGTTCCTACAACAATGTATATTATTTTACATATCTTATGAGTCCTAAATAAATATCTTCATTTTTAGATAAAGCCGACAGAAAGTCTGTATTGTGCACCGTGCAATTTATTTAATTTTATGTGATCCCTAATGTGTAAGGTTGATTACCACTATTCTAGAATATCAAAGTGGAATGAAATGTATCTAAAGGGGGGAGGATATATTCTAAGGGGTAGAAAATTACTTCCAGGGGGTGGGGAGTGTATTACCTCCCATGAATTACTCTCCCCTCTCAACCCCCCAGTTCCACCACCAATGATTGACCTAAAACATTGTTAATATATTTATCATAATATGTATCAAATTAATGTCAAAATATGATGAAATCAATCCATGATTGAGTAAATCATCGAAATGATAAGGAAAGATTGTTATGACCCACAGTGGCGTTGGTCTCCTTGGGAAGGATTGGGGATGTGAGCTAAAAATTTGCCTTCCCCTTCCATGCAAAAATCCTAAATTATTTTGAATAACACTCAAACATTTGTAATTTAACTATGATTTGACTGAATATATCAGTCCACATTTAAATATAAGGATTGCAGCTTTATATTCAGAAAGCAACCCACTATACACAATAAAAATACCCCTAAGATTCGCAAATTTAAAACATACAAAATTATATCTTTCAAATATTTTATGTAATCTCCCCTTAAACCCCCAGCCTCTCATCCCTAACACCTTTTAACTAACATTTAATTTTTAGTGCGACACTGTTGGTTAGGCCGTTAGGATAGAAGTGAGTGAGCGATTAAAAAGGGTTTTATATGGAACCTCAGATTACAAATTAATTTTTTTATCAAAAACTTTATTTCAAATATTTAATCCAAGATATATTTTTAAAAAAATGAGAATCTGAGACTTATTGAAATCCAAAATAAAATTTTATACCTAGCCACAAATAATGCAAAATTTAAATCAAAACTAATTAATATTTGATAAAGTTGAAAATATCAAATAAATCAAGTCATAAGAATCAATAAAATATTTTTTTCTACATGTGAAACTGAAATAATTTATTTTTATGAGACTAGTCCTAAAATTAGTTTCAAGGATAGCAGCTGTATTAGTGGTAAAGTGTTCAAATATGTGATATTTGCCATGGACTGGACTACAGGTGTCAGAGTAATCAAAGTGCAAATATCTAACAGTGAGAAAAATGCAAAATATATTCCCACTACTTGTCCTTCAACAACGAAAATTATAAACGTCTCGGTGTCGTAGTTAGCTAACCCACTAGTTTCATGTTGAGCTAGACTGCCGAGGACGAGGAGATCAAGGTTCGAATTTCTCTTTTAGGTAAACTGGGGTGGTTTTTCTTAAATGATTTTCCCCTCTCCTTCCATGCAAATGCGGATTCCCTTGCTGTGTAATTCAATCTTCCCTATTACTAAACAATTAGCGTGATTAATACTTAGACGTATAACCCGTACGGGTAGTTAGAAGTGGTGGTAAATTAAAAAAAAATATTCTCAAGTCATTGCGCTATAAAGGACCCCATAGACTTGGCCCCGCCTATGAAAGAACTAGTGACAAAACCTAATGACATCGTTGGTTCTACGTTAGTGATGGTCATGTAATCTAAGATTTTCGTTGCTACTACAATTTCGTGGTAGTTATGAGCCAAAATCATTGGACAGGGCAAAGTTGAAGTCAACCTGGCACCACCCACCATTTTATGTTTTAGAACTAACGACAAAAACTAATGCAATCGTTAGTGATACGTTATTACTTGGCCTTGAACCTTAAATTTTTGTTAATATTGCATTTTCGAGGGAGTTATAAGCCAAAACAAGTGGATGGGGCTAAGTTGGCATAAACCTGGCCCTGCCCACCATCTTCCGGTGCATCACTAATGACAAAATAAGATCCAATCGTTAGTGCTACATTAGTGCTGATCATTGAACTTAAAACTCTCGTTAGTGCTACATTTTCTTGGGAGCTATAAACGATAAAATAGTATATATATATATATATATATATATATATATATATATATAGTATACAAAATAATGTAGAATTGATAACAATAATTATTATTAATCATTAGATCCATCTAAATGTTTTTTTTATTTTCTATTAATATAAAATTAATTTCTCCGTTTAACTTTTTCTTGAACCCTCGGATAGAGAAGTATTGTGATCCTTAAAAAAATCTTACTCAATATTTTGATAAATGTTGACGTTTCATGACACCCTTAAACCGGAAAAGGGGTTTTCACGACACCATCTGTCTGTATCTCTGACTAGAGCCGATAACAATTTTAAAAATTGGACTAAAATATGGTAGCAATGGTTTCATAATATTCACCCAAGGGGTTTTTGGAATTAGATATCCAACCCTAGAATTAAGGGTGGTTTATAGAAGTTCAAAAACAGAAATAATCAATTTTTTCGAAATTCGCTCAAAAGATTTTGATTAGATTTCGTATATGGGCCCTGTTTACCATAAAAAACTAAATGGCAGTTTTCATTTCATAGTGAAAAATACGTTAAGGATACTTTACATGACCAAAAAGTTCTAATTTTAATAATATCTTCACAACTATTTGAGATACGAAAGAAATTATTACAGTAAAAATGTAGAATTTCTAAATCTAAAACTCTTTTTATTTTAAATATATTTTTGTAAAACGATCAGTTACTAAGATATAGGAATATCTGTATTTTTGTATTCAGGTATTTGAAAACTATAATATTTTTTATGCAATTTGGTGGATAGAGATGTTTATCATTTCTCAATATTTCTGTAATAGTGTATATTATTTCATTTATGCTACAATGTATATTATTTCGTTCTAAAATTCCTACGAGTTTTTAGTAAATGTCTTGCTCTTAAAATAGAGAAAGTCTCTGTGGTACACCGTTCCCGTTTATTTGGTGTATACGTTGTGCACAAATATTTTTACCGTTTATTCATGTAAGAATAATGATAACCACTTAAAGGCTTTTTCTATGCACTTTCAATGTTGAATAATATTTCCAACTTCTCCATCAATGCAACCAAGTAATGCATGAGTATAACAAAGAGTTTGCAAATATTTGTGTTATTTCTGCTGGTAACGAAGCTTATAGCTAAGTTGATGTCAATTAACTATGTGATGTAATTTCAAGATATTTAAAAGAACGCGCTAGATATCTATATTCATGAGCAGTGATCAAATGGCATGCAATCAGTGCTATCCTAAAGCTTGGTTATGTAGTATAACTTGGCTTTAAATATAACACTAATAAATTTAATGGTCAATTAATCAGCACTAGCATAGTACTAACCATTGATGTTAGTGGTACACAGTGGAGCAAGGTTGACATAAACATAGTTCACCCACTGATTATATATAGCTTATAGCTCTCATGAATATATAGCATTAACAAAATATTTGAATTCAATTATTAGCACTCACGATAGACCTAGGTTTGGTCGCTAGTGCTACACCAAAATATTGTGGGTGGGGTCACGATTACGTCAACTGGGCCTCGTCCACTGATTGTGGCTTATAACTACCATGAAAATGTTGCTCTAACGAAACAATTAAGTTCAATGAACAGCACTAACGTAGCAGCAACTTGGCATCACCCAATGATCTTGGGTTATAGCGCCCACAAAAATTTGCATTTACAAAAATTTGTGTTCAATTCAACTAGGCACACCAATGATCTTGGCTTATAAAGCCCACGAAAATGTAGCATTAACATAAATTTAAGTTTCGATGACCTTCATTAACGTAGCATTAAGTGCTATTAGGAAGATAGTGGGCAGGGCCAGGTTGAAGTTGCTTTGCACTAACGATTGTGTTAGGGTTTGTCATTGGTGCTTTCATGGGTGGGGCCAAGTTTATGGAGATTCACTAAAGTCACGCCCTAAACCTTTAAACCTTCGAAAAACACTTTGTTAAAGCGATGATATAATATATTTTCTAACTAGAAAGCCCCCTCACTATAGAATTACAAAAAGACGACAGCAACCTCAATTGTTAATTGTCAGAACTCGTGTACTTTAAATGGGGAGGAGGGTCAATACGATGACGCATTTATGAGGTGGGGTAAGAAATTGCTTATAAACATGGTTGTACCTTAAATAATATACTTTTCTGGGTAGACAATGGCTGTTTGGAAAAAAATAGTATGTCAGAGTGAGAATATGAATGTTGAGAGCTGGCCGCTGCCTATAAACACCCTTGTCCATGAAGGGGTGGACTAATGTATGGTCAGGGACCAGGAGGAGGTTATAACGGAAGGGAATTCCTTTCCGGGTCAGTGGGGGGGGGGGGGGGGGGGTGATCCCTTCCAACGGTATCTTGGTGGATTCCTTTAGTATTAGTATTACTTAAAAACAGGAAATAACAAAAGAATTAACCTCTCACGCCTTCTAAATATAGTTGAGAAAGAGGCAAGCAATCCTTGTGTAATTTTATGCCTATTTATATATATACTGTACTTAGAAATATATTTTTGTATTTATTTCAAATAATCCAATAATTAATAAAATTTACGAACTTTGTAAAGCTATGTTTCAAAATTCATAATATCCCAATATTAAAAAAAAAAAGAATAAACCGTGTTTAACCGTGTAGGACTAAATGTATGTACTGTACATTTTTTGTATCATAATGATGCCAGTATGTCTTATACAATAATTACTATCCAAGTAAATATCAAGCACTAAGTGATATTCTATCATCGAAAATAAACTAGCACTATCATTTCAAACACAGCAGTCACAAACCAAACATGTCTCAGAACCAACAAACCATATGAATATGCATTCATAAATAGTAGGCTTGCCAAAATAAGATACAGGTTGAGAAAAACCGAATGATTAGTTCTACAGTAGTTTTCTTATAATGGAAAATGTTAGTTTCATGCTTTCCCACAGTACATAAAGCAGTATCTCATCCAAAGTGGATAAAGAAAAAAAAAAATCACTGAAAGCTGAAAATGTTTAAAAATAAGAAATTCCACACTAAAATACTCCTATCAATAATGCCACTAGTATTTGTGGTGGCATTTGTTTTGGAAGACACAATTGAAATATGACGTTCAAGAACAATAGAAGGCTTACTGCATTCCATCCTATGTTAGAAAAGCAGGCAACATGCAAAGCATTCCCAGCACAGCTAGTGGGGATGTTACTTTGTTACAAGACATGAGTTAATCAACAAATCCAATGCTTCGGAACATCATAATATTCCTTCCCCGCTAGCATTTTCTCTTTCTTGGTCAAACACATCTTTAAACACGGGATTCGTATATCATGTACAGAGAGAGGAACAAAGCTAGGAGAAACGACAGCATCGGTAGCCGAGGCATCAGCCAAGGCATCGGCGGCGAGTGACCAGTCTCCTTGGCTCGTAAAAACAGAAAACCCTTCAACAAGATCTTATCTACAAATTTAAACTTGCTTTTTATGACTAAAGGACTTAAACTTTATTATGTTATTGGGAACAGAGCGAGACTTCAGTCTCTTTTGGTAAGCGATCCCTCTGGCCTAAGTAGTTGAAATAAAAAGAAGAGGCTGTTCTTTTCCAGAGAAGCATACAAATCATGTTGTGGTCTTTTTCTTTACTGTGAACGACAAGATGAACGTACATCCTGGGCCATTACATACACCAGCACGCCTGTGACATTAAGAGATTGTTGCAACATATAACTAATAATCGTAACCTTCTAACTCGTAAAATAATAAAATTATATCATTTATACAAAGCATTTAATGTTTGCCTTTAATGTATTTAATAGGCTTCTTGAATACTAGACTTAAAGTGTTGTGTGAATAAAAATATAAAAACAAGAATTTCAACTAGCAGCTAATAAATTTGACTTGCTAAAGTATTCCTGTTTATTGTTGGTCTTAGAATGCCACAGTAAGAAGATAAATTGACATCGTAATAAGATATGCAAATATATTGTTTCGCCAAGGCTTTTCAAGAGGATCGTAAGAGGAATTAATGGACTTGTAGTGTGTAGCACTGATCGAAGATATAAGATAAGAATAACAACAATAAAATGAGGGGTAGTGCAAACCCGTTACGGGTCATGTCCCATGTCACCCAACAGTAGTTAGAAAAACATAATAAAATAATGTTTTAATGAAAATCACCGTTTAGCAACGTACCCATAGTAAGAAAATAGGCATTCTTTAACCAAGAAGAGTGTAATAGTATTTTCCAAATAAAAGTTAAATAAATACAAACATTTAAATTACAATACAACAAAACACAGCCAAACAAAATATTACAAGACTCCTCTAATCGGGTGATGTAATTTGTAAAAAGAAACAAAAACCTAATTTAACTACGCTTTAGTACACGTCAGCAATATCCACACTTTATTACGCTAATGGAGAAGGAATTATGAAAGTCAAATTTAGAGAAAATGTGCCAGCATTTGCGTGATAGGAGGGTAAAAATATATTAGAAAAAATAACCTTGGTACACCCAGGGGAATTCGAGCCCTGACCTTCACATCATTTGCACACCAGACTAGATGTACTTGACGTTTTTTCCACATGCTCATAAATAAAGAGCCCACATATCAGTGATTCATACTCTATGAAATATTAAGGTTGAAAAAAAAATAAACAAGTTTAACTTTAAAACTATTATACAAAACTAATTTAAAGCAAAGCAATTTTATTATCATCTTCAAACAATGGATATTAAAGAATTGTTCGGAAATATATAGGGAAAATTATTAAGAGGAAATTTACAAGCATTTGCTTGAACATAAGATGGGATCCCACATTGTGGTAAAGTCCCTCTTCCCCTTGCCACTGATTGTGTTTCAAACCATGACCTTTAGTGACAAAGTCAAGCATGCTAGTGTTGAGTTGACTCTATTAACAGTCTAAATCTGTCAGCGAGAATTTATTTACAAGCCTTTGCAAGCAAACACTAAGCTATACATTATAAGTGTTGTATTTTTTTAGGGTTGAAAGCATTATTTAAAAAGTACTTTCTCTTTCAAAGCGTTGTGTTTGCCACCTTTAAAATATGAATTAATGAAGAATTGTAAACTATGTTTCTATACTTGGTTAAAAACCATAAAAACCTTATGTTTAGATGGATAGTAAGAACTACCACCACATGCTTTGTTAGAGGAGGGAGCAGGGGTGCACGTCCCCCAAAAAATATCCGACCATCCGGCCCCGTGATGTCAGTGCACCTGGCTACAAGCCTAGGTGTCCCAGTTTCAATTCCCGGCTGGTACATTGGGTATTTTCCCCTTAAGGGTAATAGTCTCAACGGTCACCAGGGTTTGGTTAATTAGGCTCAAGTTAGGTTAAGACTCACCCCGGATCTACAACTCAATATCTCGTTGTGGGTACGTTTAGACAACCTCCTATGGTGGGCATCGTTCTGTGCCACCAGAGTGGAAAAAAGTCTACACATAGGTGACCGAGCCTGGATGTAAAAGTCCCTCCCAGTCATATATGAAAAATAAAAATATCTTTAGTTATTAAAATAAACAGTGAAATATGTATTATATTCAGAAAATTAATAATCCACGTTTGTAGTAATGACGATTTTTTTAAATTATGAACTATATAAATAATTCAGTTATATCATTTATACTAAACAGTTGGTTAAAACTTTTGTTTCTTTTTTATTTAAAGTCAAATTTATTTATTTCCTTCCCCTCCCATAATTGAGCTAGCCCATGCCTTACACAACTATATAGTCAACAACCATCTTTTCAGGTATTCGGTTCACAAAAACTAGTCACTGAACGAGAGATATAGAAGAGAATATACTTTTAGCTGTTCCACCGTTGAGCTTGTTGGAAGAATACCCCTTTGGCAGCCCCATTCTTCCACAACGATGATCCTGAATAGGTTGGGTTAGAGCACGTTCAGTGGCATACATAGCCGTCTGCCAAGGTTGGAAGAGGTAATGTATAGCCCATTCGCCATAGGAGTGGTGATTACTAACATTTATCAACATTTACCAGATCTGCTATCAAGTATCCATACGCCAAACCATATTATCGTAAAATCATACATTGATTTGTTGTCGATTTTGGAAGTCAAAAATGTCATAACCATTTGTTTCTAATTATGTTTTCTTAAAAGTTTCTATATCTTTTGATAGCTGTCAGCTAACATAACTCCTATGGTGAATTGACTTAGACTACTGTATAAAGTGGAGTGACATTGATTGAGGAAATACTCATCGTATATGGTTTTATACAATTTAATAGACCATTATCAGCTTCGGTCATTTCATGGTCTAACGTGCTACTCTCACAGTCGACTAGACTACGATTACGGGGATAATGAGGTTCGAATCTTGGTCAGGTGTACTGAGAATGGTTATTCCAAAAATTGTTTTACACTAGGCCTCCACGCAAATGCGGGTACCCTTCCTCCATATATAACCTTCCTAATCCCTAAAACCCCTCGCATAATTATTACATAAACGTATAACCCAAACTGGTAGTAAGATGTGGTACTAAAAAAACAACATAATATTAATGTAAGCAAATGAGTGAAATCATTATATTGGTTCAGTGTATTTATATTGCTCAAAGAAGATAAATAAATGGAATAACATTACGAAAATCTATGAAGAGTTCCACTACTGAATTCAAATTAAGGAAAACAAAACCTAAAGAAATAAAACAATGTTTATAAGTATTTTAAGATTTTTTTTTTTTAAGCGTATGGCATATTTGGCCATGAGAGATGTAGTATCTAGTTTGGTCATGATGAATTTAACTGCTCTGTGGGAAAATAGTGTTGGCCAGGGTGTGCCTTGGAGATTGTATACACGTCATTCCTGCGATGAGAATATGAGATGATAGTGATTATGAAGGTGGAGAGCCAGATGAAATATTAAAACAAACCTAAGCCCAATCAACATGACCATGGTGAACAGTGGGAAATTCCCCCTTTCGGAAAAAATTACCTATGGTACTACCGTGAATCGAGTCTGGGACCTCTATATCAATAGTCAAGGACACTGATCCCTAGACCAAGAGGCCAGTAATAAGAAGGTTTAAAGTCTACTATTGAAACGAACAAAATAATATTTCAATAATGGCCATAGTTTACACTAAGACCGAGGAAAATGGGAAAGAAGTTATCGTTTAGTCTTTTTGAAAAACTTTGGACATAGTCCTAATATGCTAAATGCAAAATAGATTTAATTAAAGCTTTATAATTTTCTTCATCGTTTTAAAGATTGGTCTACTAGTTTCAACTCCTTTTCTTATTTGCATCAATCATACCAAGTGAAAAGGGGATCAGGAATATACTGGACAAATGCCAACATCATACGAAACCTAACTATTGCAGACAGATGTCAACCTTTCCGCTTAAACGAATCAGCACTCATTTTACTTCTTCCTCTCATGCTCTCACAAATATTGCCCCCTCCAGATCAAGAGCACTTTCAGATCCACCCCTCACCCCTTACCCTATTTCCTCGCAAGCACACACCAAAAAAAAGTTCCCTGACACTCTTCTCCCTTTTCTATTTCTACACCCTACTCAACTGGAAGTATTCATTAGATATAAATGTCTACCTCCAATTGACAAACATACAAAACATAAAAGCAGGGTTGACTCTTTAGTGTACTGATGTACAGCTTTCACACAAGATTGGTCATATTAGTACCACTTCAGAAATTCTTCCAGCGTATTCAAGTTAATTTCAATGCATGAGGCCCTTTGTTATTTGTAAACATTTTTGGTATTCGAAAGCCCTAGAAAGACTGATATATATATATATATATATAATATTTTGTAACTATTTAGGAATACTTCATGCCATTACATGAAAATTAAGTTTGTATCTTTCTTTTAAGTCAAATTCTAAAAAGTAATGATAATTCAAATAAAATACATTTTATTCAAGTTTATTTTAATATATTATGCCAAGAAATTATATTCTACCTTTAGGATGTATTTTATAACACATAAGTAAAAGTATACTTGATCTGTTTATAGGCCTACTGAGTAAGTTCTTTCAAATATTGTTAATCAAAATAATTAACGATGCGTAAGAAACAAATAAATTCATACAACGATTTTATAATATCACTAATAAGAGCACATATAAATAATTGTATAAATAATCGTGTTTCGTGGGCCCCTATCAATCACAGCACATTGCGTCCTCGTGCTGCGAATAGAGGATATGGCCTTCAGATATGAAGGGTAGCTCCTAATATACGAGTATTGAATAAGTAGTTGCAGACAGCTGTTAGGTTAGGTCCTACTGCTTAGGAATTTGGAGTGAGCGTGATGAGTTCACGCTGTTAAGAAAATCCCATAGTGAAACGTAAAAAAGTTTATCATTACTGTTTTATTAGCACTCCTTATTATCCGTTCAGAATATACACATATGTACTAGCTAATTACACTTATGTGTTAAGGAAAAGGTTTAATTTAGAGAAAGTGCACCCCTCATTTGCGTGGAGGGCTAGTGTAAATCCAACCTTCCTACTTTGGCAGTCCAGTCTAATGTGAGAGTAGTGCCTTATACCATGCTGCAACCAAAGTGGGTACCATTGCTGTTCCTGGGATAAGATAGCCCGGAGATAAAATAGTACCCCATTAGGATCTTGGTGTGGAGACTACTCCGGGGGAGTCATGAGATAGTAAAGCTAGGAAGATACTAATATAGGAACGTGGAAGATTATTAGCTTAATATAGGCCAGGGTCACTAACAATAATTAATGAAGTAAGTAGGTTTAAATGAGTTATTGTGGCAACACAAGAGGTTGGCCTGTCAGTAGATGGTAGGAGAAAATCAGGCGAATACATATTTTCTATGGAGGAACTGACATACATAGTTTAGGTACAAGCTTTATAATCCACAGAAAGAGAATGTCAGCAGTTAAGGATATAAAATTAATTAATAATAGGAGGTCATGTTTAGTAGTAGCAGGGAGTTTTCATAATAATGTGTTTTGTCTTAAAAAATACAAAGATGACCTAGGAAAGCATAGTTTCTATGAGAAGCTAGAACACTATTTTGAACAGTTTCCAACCTATCAAATTAAAATTGTGCTAGATGACTTTTATGCAAATATAGGGGAGGAAGAATTCTTTATATCTACAATAGAACAGGAAAGCCTGTATGAAATGAGGAATGATAGTGGAATATTATTGATAAATGTTGCCACTTCAAATAACCTTATTGTGAAATTTACCTGCTACAAGCATAATTATATTCATAAATATACTTGGAACTCCCTAGATTGGAGTACATATAATCAAATATATCACTTGCTGATAGATAATATACGGAATATAAGATTACTGGTTGTCGGGTCATAAGGGCCAAGATTGTAATTCAGACCCTTACAAAGCTCGGAAAACGTCTCTCAATAAGCAAAAAGGGAAGTCATACAGGAAAGCTAGAACGATAGAAAGTAGAAATACTGACAGAATGTGAGTGTGGGCATGGATATAAAATTGAAATTTTAAATAGGTTTTCTGCCCTATAGTGCTTAAAGGATGATGAGGGAAACAATAATACAGAGAAACTGTGGGAAATTGTTGGGAATATTATTAGAAATATAGCAAAGAGTAGTGTAGGTATATGGAAAAAGAGTTGGAAGAAACTGGGGTTCGACAACGAATGTTCACAATTACAGCAATAGATTAGAAAGAGGCTAAGTAAATTTACATTGGTTAGAAAATCTTAGCGAATTTAGCTTATACACATTAAGCAATTCAAAAAGAAAGGCTAGCGCCATATTAAGAAACAAAAAGGTGTAATTAAATGTTAAATTTATCGAGATAAAATAATATCGCAAAAATAAGAATATCACGGAAGTTTATTTAGTTTTTAATGGATATAGGAAAAGTTATCAGGCTTGAGCCGATTTAGTGAATGATGAAACTGGTAATCTAATGACGGTCTCAAATGATGTTTTTAGTAGATGGAACGACCACTTCAGGCAAATGTGAATGTTAATAAAGGATCCGAATTTGGTGAGGTTATTGAAATCCATAATGCTGAATCACTAGTCCCAGAGCCAAGTATTAGTAAAGTCAAAGTAGCTATTAAATACCATAAATTTACAGGTACATATTCAATTCCAGCGCAGCTTTAATCAAAGAAGGTGGTGAAATGTTAGTAATAAAGATTCATAAAATACTGGAGATGGAGTAAAGAGGAATTGCCTTTAACTCGGGTGCTTTGGTGAGTGAGTTAAGTAAATCAATGGCAGGGTTTCTTTCGGAAGATGAATTGAGCTTCGATGTCACTAATCTAGCTTCTAGGCCCTGAGAACGGAATGGTGAGGGAATATTTGGGACATGTCCTTTGGAAATTAAAGCTCCCTTCAAATCCCAAATTAGAGTTTATGCTGATATAACTAGCCATGTTACCGTTTGTGATGGTAAGAATTTGGGGGATCTCTTGGAATTGCATCATGTTTCAAATTTAAGATAAGCTCAGCATACATAATTTTAGATGAATTTTTTGGTTAAATCTTCAGGGAACTTAACAAAGATATTTTCTAAAGGGATACGTCTCATCTGTCTTGATATGTTATGCAAGGAAATGTCTTAAATGTTTTCCTTCTTAGTAGGGCTAGGGAAAAAATTGCATGAGACTTGTTCACCGCTACCAGTTACCCAATGAATAGATCCGAAATTTAATTTTATCACAATCAGAAGCTGCAGAGGTCTTTTATCTTAAATTAAGTGAGGCGTAGGATAGTGTACATTATTTTAGAAAATGTCTCTACTGTGTAGAGTTTCCTTTTTTTTACGCACTAACCTTGTACCTACCTAAAGATATCCCAGTTGGCTATCTTAATTGAGGTTAACTTGTTAGTGGAATGCAAAAGCTTGATACTACACGTTCCTCCACGTTACGAGCCACCTCGCGTCGGTTTAATACCCCCCTTCAGGTGCTGCTGGAAAAGGTAACATGAGGTGGGGCCATGCTAGAGACAACACAGTCCTGTTGTCTGCCCGAAGGAATATTTTCAAGAGGGATTTGTCACACATTAAATGCTATAAGTGTGGCTATATGGTTCATTATAGAAATTACCGCCGCAAGTGAAACTTGTGTAGCGTAAGCAGGGTCATAGTCCAGACAAGCAAAATAAGGTTATTCCACACGCAGGAGGTTCTGTAATATCGATATTAATATCGTCTAGCACATGATTGGGGACAAGTGATAATGATCTAGTGATAGTTTCAGTAGTGAAGGTCTTTTGAACATTATAGGGGAAAAGACTAAAAATAAATGGGAAAAAGCGTTTCAGAAATTATATACGATTGCTAATGGAGGGCCGTAGTAGTTACAAATAGGGTGGTACTTCCCATTAAAATTGGGTTTATGTGATATAGAAGGAAATTTGTGTCATTCCAAATATGTATTTTGATGTTATTCTAGGAAATGACTTCTTGTTTGACACTAGGGTACACTTATATGTGTTTGGCCGAGATCCATCCTTTGGATGTAAGCCTTATGTGGTGTTTCCTTTGCTTAGTGACTGACTCTCGCAATTATAACGATAACACTAATATGGCAAGTATAGCGACGATGCCGACATGATAAATAAATTTCCTGATGCCATTTCACGTACTTGGAGTGAATGCGATTTCTCAAGTTTTCCTTCTGCACAAGCACTTTTTATTTAAAATCCTGAAGAATAAAAGGAATATGTCTTGCTTAAATGAGTTACTGTCTTGCCTTTAAACTGAAATGATTAACAGATTCAAAGATTTCCGGAAGTATCACAATCCAGCAAATGTTGCTGAGTTAGAAATATCTAGATTTCGAAGCAAGGTGCTTTAAAAGAAGAGCTGATTGATCTTCATCAAGATACAGAACTAAAAGGTATATTTCAATAGAAAGAGACTATGTTGAGTTTTGGAGCTTAATTAAAAAGGAATGAATTCACAAATCTAGCCGAATGTGGTCTAAAATTTATCTGTATTTTTGGTTAAACTTGTATACAAGTATGTGAGTCAAAATTCAGCAGGCTTAAATTCATTTTAAAACAATCACAGATCTCGTCTCACAAGTGAAAACGTTGAAAACCTACGAATCGCAGTTTATACCGAATATGTGCGCGTAGATAAATTAATGTAGAAGTGGGACAGATTCCATCCATAAACTTCAATTACATAAGTTCTGAATATACAGACAGTTGGCAACAGTTTCGCAAAGTGGAGACACGTTGATTTACCTTACAAGAGAAAGTATAATGTGTATGTACGCATGTTCTCTACCACCAATAATAATTTTCGGAGGTAAAATGTCATATGACCACAGAGTATGGGATCCTTGGAACATCTTTTATAATATTTAGGAGTGTAAACATTAAATTTGATTTAACGGTCAGCTTACAGAACGCTAAAGGTGTAGGTAGACCCAGAAGTGTAGTTACTGAGGATAACAAAGCGTAGTTGCAGGCTGAGTTAGCTAGCTCACCCATGAAGGATGAATCGAAAAGGCGTTTGTCTGTAGGCTGGACATTTTCAAACATTCTGCTGATAATTATTAAAGGGCTCAAATTGAGCCCATACCATCAACAGTTGATCAATTTACTGAATGAGGATGATCCTGACAGGCGAGTAGAGTTTGCTGAGTTTTTTCTCGTGAAGCTTGAAAAAAATATTTAGTCTAACCAAAAATGAAACTATTTAAAATAATCCCTAAGGAATCACTTACCTTGGGTGACCGCACTCCATTCACCACTGGAAAATGACTGTCTGACTTTATCTTGGTCAGCACTCACCAAATATGGTAATCATTTACATCTCTTTGTTAATTGTCGGTGTCCTCTCCTCAGATAGCTGTCAGATCTTGTACTCGCGGTCCTTTCATCTAGTTCGTAATTCTGTTTGCAGTTGGTTCTATGAAGACGCTACTCATCAGCAATATAATATGCATTATCCCATAACGATTTATTCTTTATTCTCATCTGAATGCAATGCAAGTATCCGTGTCACGGCACCATTTTGCTGTGTCGTAAAATGTATTAAAATTAAAATTAAAATTAAAGAGGATCTTCTTTATGTCGCTAAATTTTATATTTTATCGGCGTATGATTATTTTACTATTAGCAAATACAAAAAAGCGGACACTTTTTGTTATATGTTTTATTTTAATTAGTAATAAATCACATTTACACTTGATATATAAATGCATTAACTCGTTCATGGAGCTCGGTTGACTGACTTTCTTTAACCTTTCCCCAACCAATAATCGACTTCTAGTCATCAGAGATCAATGTTTTTATTTTAAAAATCAAAAATTATAATTATATAGATTTAAGAACTACCTGAAACACTCTTGATAGTTTTATATAATTGATATATACATAAAATGGAACATTATTATTAAATTATAAACATTTAGACTAATAAATTATTTCTCCAAAACTGTAAATTTCATGTTGCTGTAAGCAACACACTCTTACTGCAATGTTTATCAAGCAGTTGCTGTAAATAAAACTCTTACTGCTCTCTTTATCACGCATTTGATGTAAACAACACACTCTTAATGCTGTATTCCTCACGCATTTGCTGTAAACACACTCTCTTAGTGCTCTCTTCATCAAGCAGTTGTTGTAAACAACACTCTCTTATTACTATCTTCCTCTTGAAGTTGATGTAAACAAAAACAACACACTCTTACAACTTTTTTCATCACACAGCTTCTGTAAACAACACTTTATTACTACTCCCGTCATCACGCAGCTGTTGTATGCAACACAATCTTACCGCTCTCTTCCTCACGCAGCTTCTGCAAACAACTTACTCTTACCGATATATTCCTTACTCAGCTCCTATGAACAACACTTTCTTACTGCTCTATTCCTCACTTAACTTCTGCAAACAACACACTCTTACCGATATATTCCCTACTCAGCTCCTATGAACAAAACTTTCTTACTGCTCTATTCCTCACTCAACTGCTTTAAACAACACACTTTTATCGATATCTTCCTAACTCAGCTCCTATGAACAAAACTTTTTTAATGCTCTCTTCTTCACCCAGCCGCTGTAAACAACACACTCTTACCAATATCTTCTTCATGCAGCTCCTGTAAACAACACACTCTTACTTTACTCTTCCTCACACATATGCTGTAAGTAGTTCACTCTTACCTCTCTCTCTTTATCACGCAGCTGCTCTAAGCAACACTCTCTTATTGATCTCTTAATCTTGAAGTTGATATAAATAGCACATTATTAGTGCTCTCTCCCTCATGCAGTTGCTGTAAACATACTCCTGCCAATCTCTTCCTCAGCAATAGCAGTAGAGTGTTGTTTGCAGCAGCTGCGTTATGAATAGTGCAATAAGAGTGTGTTGTTTGCAGGAGCCATAAACCACACTCTACTGCTCTATTCATCACGAAACTGTTGTTAATCGCAATCTTACTGCTCTTATCATCACACAGTTTCTGTAAACAGAACACCCTTACCGCTCTCTTAATCACGCAGCTGCTGTAAACAACACTCTACTGCTCTATTCATCACGAAACTGCTGATAATCGCAATCTTACTGATCTTATCATCACACGGTTTCTATAAACAGCACACTTACCACTCTCGACATCACGCAGCTGCTTTGAATAGCATACTATTACTCCGAACGTTACCAAACATACCTATGTAAATAACACATTCTCCCTTTTAAGTGTGCTGATCGTTTTAGCCTCCACATTTATACTTCAATGAAATTGAGATAATGAATCTAGACAAATACACCCAAATTTGCGTGGAGATTTATAGAAAATCTATTTACGAAAACACCACTCAGTACGCATGAATATTATTTGAACCCCAACCACCCAGTCACCATAAAATCAGATTAAACAAAGTTTAGGCTTTATTTTTAGTCCATGTGCCCAGTGATGCAAATAATCTTATATCACATTCTTATTATAAAATTGATAATAGCTTATATTTAGATTACTTTGCTTTTCCTGACACGGTTATACCTAACTTATAGCTTGCAAATCAAAAATGGATGAGCGTTTAACCCGATTGGTTAGTAAGATGCGGTGCTAAAAAAACCTAAGTGGATGAATACTAGTTATCATGTTATAGTTTAAGCATTACTGAGTAATATGATGATATATGGATCTTAAATCGTAGTAAGCTTCACTACAGTTATTGAAAACATCTTTAAAAATATAATTTACTTTAGCGACAGTATGTGTTTGTATTTACAATTGGAACATTAAATATCAGTCGGTTTTATCTCTGATACTTTTGATCTCACAAATACCACAAAATTGATAATAAAATAATTAGAAGGGGTCGAAAAAAAAGACAAGAAAGTGCTTTTAAAGACAATCTAAGAGAGGAATAAAAAAAGAGGTGGTAAAGGTTTGGAGAGGGGGTATTTACGTTCTCTATCCCCCGCCCAACTCAACAGTGAGCTGCGCCTCAAACAAGCCATTACGGACTAATTTCTATTCGACAATCTGGTGCAAGCGAGAACGACAGTTACAAGCCTAGCAAAGCCAGTTGGTTTCATCCACGTGCTCTGACTAGCTATGAGCCTATTAAAACCCTTAATGAATGGTTTTGGGAGGCAACGCACAAGGGAAGGGATGAAAAAATAAAAATATTATATTTCTCATACTGGTTTCCTACTGCGCTTGCAAATATTTCAACTAGATGATTGCGAGTCATTTGTTGTGTCACGCATATATGCTTGTTCAAAATGTTACATGAAAGGAGGTTATTTATTACGGCAGTATGTTGGAAGTATAATCATTTGCAAATTAAAGTTTATTCGGAATTGTAACTAGATCAACATTTTTGTTTGTTTTTTCGATGAAGCACGTGTTGGTCAAACACAAAATTGAATTTACGTTTTAATATTATAAGCCAATAAATATTCCCCTAACAAATATGTATCCAATTAATATTTATTATTCAAATATAAACAAGTAATATGAGCAATATTTAACCCTGAATAAGCTCTAAAACTAATTTAACTAACAGTAATTTTTATCGTGTTAATTTTTAATTTGAGGAATTTGTATTAACTTTAAATTATTTTTCTTTGGTGAAATTCAAGACTTCTAAATTATAAGTGGTCTTACTTAAGACTCTCTCTGAATATTTGATTTTATGCCTGTCTCTATGTTTGTTGGTTGTCATTAAATTCAAAAGTAGGCTACTCATCAGATCAAGATGAGAGTCCATCTGTTTATTCAATATGTTTTAGGGAACAGGGTAAGGTATACGCTGATTTTGGTTAGAAGAACAGTAGAGAAAATCAAAACATATTTCTTTGCGGCCAACATTGATAATATTTAACTATATTTTTTGTGTTATTTGATAGGTATTGATAATATCTATCAAAAGTAACATCTGCAGATGATATGACTTTATGTATGAATATATTTACATTGTTTTAGTAACTTTAGTAACTAACTTCTACTGTTCTTCCTACCAAAATCCTACTTTACATACCACCACGCTATCTCCTCCACGATTGAGGCGGTGATGAAAAGTCCTACTGTTAATGTAGTTACATTTGTGTCTTAAATTTGTAATTATTCAAATATACTAATTGTAATGTATATATCGTCTTTGTAAGTATTTTTGGCAACGAAGGCCTTGGAAAGATCTACATACAAACCAATCATAAAATTACTTGGCAACGGATGTTTTGGGATGGAAACAAATATATAGAATAAAGATATAATTTTACAAGAAAATATTTTGTGTGCGTCTATTGTTATTGTTGGCAGTTAAGGGTTCGAAGTCACAGAGTGCTTTTTCAGTAATTTTATGTTGCTGTGTATGAATTAGGTTTTATTTAGGTTTGTTTCATGTTCCTAAGCCAACAGAAATATTTTGTTTGGTATGTCAGAGCACTTACTATAGAGTGCTTCTCTGAACCTACTTAATTTTTTATTCTGAAAATTAACACCTGGACACGGGAATCGAGCCCGGGACCTTTGGCTTAGTACGCCAATGCTCTAACCACTGAGCTATCCAGGAATTGTCCCGTGCCCAGGGTCATTCTTCACTCATATTTTAAGGCAGAGTCTATGATGGACGTACGGAAATCGTCAGCTACAAATGTGTGATTTTATTAAGATCACACCCGCCTCGGTGGCGTAGTTGGCTAACGCACTTGTCGTATTGAGCTCGACTGCTGAGGACGGGGAGATTGAGGTTCGAATCTCGGTCAGGTGAACTGGGGTGGTTTTTGCTTAATGGTTTTCCACTCTCCCTCCACGCAAATGCGGGTTCACTTCCTCCAATTCAACCTTCCCAATTCCTAATCTATTAGCTTAATTAGTACTTAAAGCGTATAATCCGAACGGGTAGTAAGACGGGGTGCTAAATATTATTATTATTATTATTATTATTATTATTATTATTATTATTATTAAGATCACGAGCTATCAGATAATGCAGATTCCTGGATAGCTCAGGATCACTCACTGTGTTGACAAACTAAACGCCTCGAGTTTATTTAGAGGTAGCCAAACAGTTTTTTGGATCTCGTTTTACTACTCGCCCTAGCTTTTCACATTATATTATATTATATTATTGGGGTAGGGATGAGAAAACTATAATTGAATTGAAATGTATTTAAACTTATGCAGAGGAAGAGTAGGAAATTATCCGAGAAAAACTCACATGGCCCCAAAATTTCCGTTGCCAGGAAACTATATCAAGTGAGCTTGAAGTTTACTCCACGTGCTCACTAATGCAGGCGACAATATGTTAATCTAAAGATTATTTGCATAATCTGTTTTCACTACTGACTATTTATATGCCACAGTTAAACTTCTAATAGATTAGCTTAGCAAATAGATTAATTATTATAGTTTAATTTATGAATACATTTGGTTGATATAGTAAGTAATTTCTATGTTAATCGCTTTCAAAACATCAGTGAAAAAAACATGTCCCCACAAATGGGATTAAAGCCATCTTAACCCCGTTTGTTTTTGTTTATAGTTTCAAACTATCAAATAATCTAAGGATTCGTTACTGGCATCTGTAATAGTGAAATGTAGTTTGGAACCCAAGCTTTCCTGTGAGCATTAGTCATGCCTTGCTCTTGCTCTTGCTCTACCCAGTATAGATAAGGATGTTTGTCAAGATCAAATTGTATAAAAGTGGCTCAAGTTCGTATTTCTTGTCACGCGGCATTATTTGCGCTGACGGGAGTCATATATCTCACCTCCATCGAGTATTTGACTCTAGTGAGGCAGTCAACTGTATTCAGTCAAAAATTTCAAGGGGGAAGTGTTTGCTGCCCAACTGTCATAGACAAAGAAAGAGAAATGTTAAATTAATCTAGTGAATGTGGGGAATGCCAGGCCACCACCATGGTTCGGAGCCGCTCCTTCTTCTAGGTTCAATAATGTATTGTGAGTACTTCTTAAATAATTTCATAATTGGTGGGTATTTCATAGGTGGCGGGTGGGCCCTGACCCTTTAAAATAGTTTTCCCACTTGGAATAAATTTTCTCCCCTTTCCTTCCCTCGTCTAGATTTATTTCACACCCCTATTAGGCTATGTTTTCTAACATAATAAGTTAAAGAAAACTTCAAACAGCTTCTAAAGGCAAGGAATAAAAAATTATATCATGTGAAGATCGTTCTAAATATATTCTAAGTATCTGAGCTAAGAGCACTCCAAATATATTCTAGAGTAGTATAATTTCAAAAACTAATTTAGGCGATGACCGCTCCAATAGCGGTATCCAATTGACAAACGTTTGCTGGAGGAAAGCCCCCTGGTGTTCCTTAAGTTTGGGGAAAGGGAGACCAGTCCGTCAAAACCTCTTTTTGGTTATTTAACCCCTCTCTCTACCGCCTCTCCACAAATAAGGTTCAGCCACCACTGAACTAATAGGATAATAATATGGAGATGATTTCTTCTTTCTCTAATTTCTCTAAGTAAGAGATTTAATAATTTATGTTTGGATAAAAGTCGAGTCACCCCTATACACATAGTCTAATCCAAAATTGTACACTATTTAAATAAAGACATTAAATTTACATTTTCCAACTTGATCAAATATAATGAAGACTTTGACTTTTATGTCTATGACACACAGAGCTAATGAAAAGGGTGACTGATGGCAGATAGGAGGGGGGTTGGGACAGTTTGTTCCCTGGTTAGTAGCCCAATTATTCTGACAACCTTGCCTACAGTCACTCAAAGTCATATAGGATTACACTTTTTTGAATGTAACAAAAGTAGCTTAAAACAGTTTTCATATAGGTACGTCAAATCGTGTGATCTGCAGCATTCACATTTGCTAGATATTATAAAAACTTATAAAAATAACACTGGTAATATGAAAAAAATTATCAATTTTTTACAGCAAACATGTTAAAAGGTTCTTCCTACCAAAAACAAAAGTAAACACGATTGTTTTGTTCATTTACTGGAATTAAAAGTGTTAATTTAAAAAACAACATTTTTCACCCAGGATAATTAGGCCCTAAAATATCTAACTTAATTAACACTAAGCTACGCAACACACTAAACTCAAAAATACTAAATGCATTGGAGCTCAATTCGGCCCATGACAAACCTATAGTGCCACGATTCTCCTTAAGGGAGATTTAACTGTAAATAGATGCATTTTATGCTCTGTTTGTTTCAAACCAATCCTGTTCCACCGCATCCTGACTACATCAGCAACCCTGTCTCACGTGTCTAGAAAAATCACCACCCAAGTGACGCTAGGTTTCATATCATGGTTTCACAATCACTGCAAGGGTTGCGTCATTCTGGTGAGGTCACCTCGTATCCTACTTTATTCTGTTTCAAACCTTACCAACTAAACTTGTGCCAGGCGCCGCATCAAGATGACAGTCAGGATTGCGACATCTAGGCTGCAAAACACTAAGGGTCAGTAACCTGTGTTGCACAATAAGCCAGGATTGGTAACCTTTCTGACCTACTTTCATTCTGTTTCAACATGTCGGGCTAACCACCGATGGCAGCAGGGTTGCGATGTCATAAGGAGTAGAAAGGGTGGGAAAGAGGAGGTGGGGGTGGAACGAGGGGGCTAAATATCTTGCACATGGAGAGTTCAGTCTTCATAAGGATTCTGCCAGGAAAAGAACACACAGTTCCTCCGAAACACGCGCCACCAAATAAAATTCAACATCTTCTCAGGGTTTCAAACCAATACACCCTCATATTCAAATGGGATGAAAAATCATATTGGATCAACAACCCCAAATAAAATTAAACAAACTATTGGGGGTTCAAACCAAATAAATATACCACAGAATCAAAAGGGTTAAAAAAGTTAAACAAGAAAATCAAATTTGGTAAAAAAAAAAATGGAGCATCGGTCTGATTACGTCATTTGTAGAAAACTTTTACTATATTTTGATGACATCATAGTCATTACCTGAAAGTAGTCACGGGAACAAAGGTCAAATTGGACCGTGCCATCATGTTGCTACTTTTAATTGACACGATCTACTTAATTAGTTAATTAAGTGAGATAAATACAGAAATAAAAAAAATTAAATTATTATATAAGATTATAGTAATTTCCAGAGTCTATAGAGATATAAATACTTTATAGAGTAACTGAAACAATCAATTACCTCACATGGTATCAAAGGATTTGTTGAAACAAATAAGCCATCTATGGTTTAAAAATAATTGGATACATAGACCTATTTCACACAACACCTAAACAGATGATGATACAACTATTGGAGTTGAAACAGTTAAAAGCATGCAAGCAGCAAATTGCAAAGGTAAATCAATTTTGAGTTGGACTTACATTGAGATGCTAAAGTCTGAATATCTTGGAGTTTCCCTGAGAAAAAAGAAACACAATTTAGACTGTTTGTGTTGCTAATCAAGTATTAAAAAACTGCCTTTTACCTTGGGTTGTTAAGTGATGGTGTGTGATTAAATAAAGAAAATATATTTTATGGATAAAGTTTTGTTGACTTTGTCTCATCATAGTATTAAAATACTATTTCAAATCTAAAATAACTAGTTATACTTTTAATAGTACATTTTATTGCTTTTTTAAATGTATAATAAATAATAGTATAAAAATGACAAATGTTTCATATATGCCTAAAAAAAAGTTATTAAGGCACTCCTTAAATAAATAATATACAAAATAATATTATTTTTAAACCTCTCTCATTTTGAAATCGAAACATTTAAACGTTTTTATTGAAAAATGTATTACATATATCTAGTTCTGTAAAGTTCATTATACATATGTAATACTTAAATTTTGCATACAAAGTTTACTTCAAAAGGAAACCTTCACATAATAAAATAGTATGATTGCAAACATATGTTTAAATATTACACACCATTGAAAAAATTTGCTACAAGAAACTAACTACCTAAACTATGGAAACAAGTTGAAAGAAAATTTCAAAATAGATCAAGCCACACCCTTCTAGAGCTTGTATGCGATTCCAATAATTGAAAATAATAACTCAATGTCTCAAACCCCTATCAAGTCCAGAACTTCCGTAATCATAGTCAGGCGTGGTAATTGCGCAATTAACGCTGCCAGAGATCTTAATATTAACTGTAATCTCATGTTCCGTTATATGTAATTTTACTGTTAGTATTCTGACAATAAGATCATACATTGAACTTATGAAGAACTAGATCGTTACCCGCTTCAATGGCCAAACAGTCTAAGGCGTCAAGCTCGTGTTAGACTGGCTTGCTGAAGATGCAGTCAAGTCTAATGAAGGTGTTTTTTCCTAAATAATTTCCCACTCTTCTTCCATGCAAATGGCTTTTGTTTATCTCTAAAATGCTTCCTTTCTCATACCTACATTAGAGTTATTATAATATATGCGTAGAACCTGAACAAATAGTAAAACACGGTGATTAAAAAAACTAGATTGTTCTAATAGGTGCTTTTCAAAAATTTAGGTACGTAGGAAGTAATATGTATATTTATTAGGATACATTATTAAATATTAAATAAATCTATGAAAATTAAATATATAAAATTTGGTAATAACTTTAATAATAAATACAAATTCCAAACTACGTTTCTATCTCTCCTTTATTACTTTGGCCACTTCCACCAGAAATCCTGTTCAGGACTAGGACGTTATCTAGCCAGGATGGCTTATAATATCTTTGTTTAAATCTGTAAAATATAAATTGCCGCGATGGGTTTGAATTTCTTAAAATACCTTGGTTTAGTTTGTTATGGAAATCTGTCAGTGTAGGCATCGGTAATGTTTTGCTAAAATTTTTAATTCCAAACGTAAATTCTGTTATGGAGCACTTAATGCTTCCTCTTGCCGCTTGGGCGCTAGTATCGATGTATTTTCTTGGTTTAAAGAGATATCCACCTTTTTTTGGTATTTTTATGTTTTGCAATATTTAGGTTACGGTAAATATTAATATTTTTTGCTTTTATGGTTATAAGTAATTTAAATCCTTTAGATTGATAATGTTTCTTTTGTTGATTATTTTGAAGACTTCTTTGTTTGAAGTTAATGTTAAAGTAACTTATTTTTGTTGTTTAATATGGTTTTGACTTTAATATTTGCTGATGCATTTAGGCAAAATTACAAGTTTTGTATCGCAACTTTTTCTAGTTTTATATTAAATATTTTAATGTGGGAATTTTGTTTAATTCTTTAAAAGTGACGAGGGTAACTGTCCCGCGATGGTTTGAGTTTAGTCGGGAAGTCGTAACGTCGGGAACGTAACTATCTTGTGTGATATTTAAATTTAAATTTATTCCGTAAATTTTAACTGTTTTGTCTGTATTCACTGGTGTGAATCTGACGCATTGTAAACCTTTTAAAATAGGCTCATTAAGCTCTTTGCAATTTTTGTAATATTTAGTAATTTAAACTTTTTATCCTTTTGATTTTGTTTGATTTTAATTCACTGTGGTGAATTAGAAGCTTGTATATCATTTAGAAAAGTTTCTTTAAATAATAGCAACTATTTTGTTTATTTAATTGGTCTCTTCTAGACTAGTTTATATTATATAATTATAAAAACCTTTTGAAACGAACTGCGCATGTAATAAATTGCTAAGATTTATTTGTTTTTCGACACACTTCAGTAAGACATGTAAGACCATGCAACTTGTTGTTTTAACACTGTTTGTTACTTTAAATAAAATTCAAATATTTCATTAACCTGCAAATGTTTTAATTTTTCATATACTAATTTCCTTTAATTATCACCCCCTCTTTTTTTTTAATCTATTGTGGCCGTAACTAAATAAAGTGAGAGTAGGGCGGTACACCAATAGTACTTTCTCATTGCTTACTGTATAATTTATCTTTTCAAACAGATTGAAAGTGTAAACACAAATATAATGTTTTTTCCGCCATTGTGGAAGCATTAGTTTCCAGTTTTCAAATAAAGGGCGTCCAATAAAAATTAAAAGGTTAAAATAATAACCATAGTAAATATAAACATATTAACCTTTTATAGCTATGCGAATAATTTTTTGTTTTAAATGGGAAGTTCAAGATAACGTGTATGCTTCGCTATTTAATCATGTACAGTACATAATATATATTACCTGAACTCTCTCTCTCTCTATAGAAATGTTATTTTACCAGTAAAACAAGAATTTGGGGAAGATATAAATTTATCACAAACAAAACCTCACTCATAAGCAAGTCCTACATTGTATCTATAAAAATGTAACTGCTAATTTTCGTACTGAGATAGGTAAGAAAAATATTCCGTCTCTAGTGGAACTTGGGCCCACTCAACTTAAGAAGTTTGTCAAGAAGTTCAGTCCAACCCTCACGAGTATGTTTTGACAAGGTGTTGGCACTATTGTGAGTTACCTCAGCAAGGCCGTAGCCACCCAATAATTTCAGGGGAGTTTTGTGGGCACATCCCCGAATTGCCGTAAGTTAGAAAAAAATTCTAAATGATAAACGGTTCTAGAAGCTATCTGAAGTGATTTTACGGCAACATAGCCCTCTAACTGCCAGAGGCTAGGAAAAATTCTATTTATCAAACAGGCTAGAAAACATTCTAAATATTTAAAACCTATAGAAGCTACCTGAAAAGGTTTTTTCGCCACATCACACCATAACTGCCGAAGGCTATGAAACATTCTAAATATTAAACACCTCTAGAATTTATCTGAAATGTTTTTTCCTTGCAATATAATACAATAACTGCCGAAGGCTAGGAAAAATCATAAATATTAAACACCTCTAGAAGCTCTCTGAAGTGCTTTTTATGGTAACACAGCCTCCTAATATGTACATGTATCTTAATTTTGATATTGTTTGAACCATAAATAAAGCCGTATATATTTTGTTTGTAAAATTTTGGAGGGGGTTTGAACCCCCAATCCCCTCCCCCCGGCTATGGCTTTGTATCTCAGCATTCATAGGCATGCTTCACTCTCCTGTGAAACACTCACCGCCTTGATACATTCTCCTGAGAGGTAGATAACCACAGGTGTTCAATTTCTTTATTTAATCTGTTCCTAACATTGTGATTTATTCATAATTTTTTAAGAGAAAAACTAATGGATACCATCTTGTGTCTTTAAAATAGGGAATGTGGCATATTTATTTGAGTGTGTAGTAAGACACGTGGTCCTAATAAAAGGAGAGCCTATTAGTAAACAACTGTGGCGTTTATTCAATGGAAGCAATGCTTTCCTAAAATTAAAAAAGGGAGTTAAGAAAATATGAGGAAAATAATATTAAAACCAATTATTATAATTAGAAACCTCCCCAACATGGATACTGTTAATAACGGTTGAGATGGTAGCACTTCTTTCTTAGTGTAAGCAATTCTTTCTCACTCAGAATGACCGGCCAGGCAGCTGGTATCGCTCTATATTAATTCATTCGTTTGTTTTCGGCTCTGTCCGGCCCTCGTCGGTGAAAGGGAAGCGGCGTTTCCCTAGGCGAATATTGGCTCAGTGTACTTTCGTGATTGATGTATAATCGTACTTAATATAACGTTAAGATCTTATTTTTAGGTTGTTTTTAACAATATTTATTATTTATAGATATAACAAAATAATGTATTTATCACCAATTTACAGTAAGATTTGTTTTATTTTACAAGAATATTGATGTTTGTTCGATCCTCCAAGGGAAGCGGTGTGTTTCTTTGCGTACAGTAGTAGAATGACGAGTGCGTCAACAAGCGAAGCAGTGGAAGAGGAGGGCTGCGGTGTCAAAACTCATAAGTAATATTATGAAGCATAGTTTTCTTCCTGGTCTTTGAAGAAAAGAAGAAAATAATTGAAACAGGCAGACCCACTCCATTTCCAGGCGCAGCAACAAAAAAAAAAAATTGGCATTTCCATACTCAATTTTATGAAAATGTTTAGTAATTATTATCGGGGTGTTGGGTTGGTGGAAAATTATATAGTTGACCTTACTATTTACCAACGATAATGGCGTGTAGAATAAATATGGCTTTAGTGATATTAATAATATTTGCAAAGCTATTAAAAGGAATGCCAAAGTTCAAGCTTATTTGCAGGCCACAACCCAAGACAAAATATCTGTAATAGTACATTTACCATTATTATTATTATTATTATTATTATTATTATTATTATTATTATTTTAATATAAATATATAATTTATTGATTGAGTAAGATATCTAAGATCGCCAATGATTTTTTTTATTCCATTCATATTTTTTGTCACCCCCTTCCTTAAGTCCCCATAATACTTTAAAACTCCACAAAAAAAAAGTATCCCCACGGTTTCCTTTGCCCAGAATTGACCACACGCCCCTGGCAAACAATGTGTGCGTGATCATATCCTCAATGAACTGGCAACGGGCCATAACAACTTTATGATGAAAAGAAAAAGTAATAATGCTACAAAGATATATGTATCTGATGTATCTGAAATGAGCATCATTAAAAAATACATTATTAAAAAACTAAAGCTATCACAATTCTATATTCCACTTTTTAAATGATAACGTTCATTTTTTGCTTCTTTATTCTGATTCCTAAACATTTTAAATGTTTTTTTAATCTATTCAGCCTCATATTCAAATCATGTTATTTATTTACACACGTACTTTAATGTGTTTAATAAGTGGCTAAATGTATAACGTATTATAAATACCATAACAAAAGGGACGCATTTGATTTACACAGTTACTAAGATGCAAAGGCCACGTTAAGTACGGTACATGCAAAGTTTGCCATTATTGAAATGAAAAAGCAAAAAATCTAGTTTGGTATACAATAAAAATCATCCAATTTCAGAATTTTTACGTTTTTTCTTAGTACCGAAACGTTTGTTTTCTGATCAATAACCATTCGGGTTAGAAGGATATGTACTAATTAATCTAATATGTTAGGGAAAAGGAATGTTGAAGTTAGTAGTTACTTAGAGGGAGTGTGTAAAGCTATTTAGTAAAAACACATCCTTAGTACACTCAACTGGAATTCAAGCCCCGATGTTCCCATCATCGGAACTCCAGTCTATTGCGAGAGTGTTGCCTTAAAACGTTCGACTATCGAGGAGGGTTATGCGGATCAATTGAGTTAGCTTGTTTTTTCACTCAAGAGCAGACAAGGGATTGAGGACAAACATTGTTTGGGTTTAAAGATCGCCATCAAATCTCCACACCTCTATAGCATTCTAGATTCTGACTTGTCCACATAAATAATATGACTTTCAAGCTATTTCAAAGTATTCAGTGTTTTATGTTCAAAGTTTCCTACAATGTAGAAAATTTAAGTACATAATACTAAGTGCCTTTATTGGCAACAAGGCCGCTGCCCATTTCACAAGGTTTTATTGGTCAGAAAATACAGCATTTTATTTTAAAGTTTTATAGAACCACACAATTAAATTGTTATAAAAGGGCGTGTGAGTTTCGATAGAATGGCCAGACTGCATTAATAGAGCAGCGTATGTGATTTATTTTTTTATCTACAATAATTGTTTTTTTGTTCATTAGTTAATATAAGCGTTAAAAATATTTATATCTATTCCGTTTAAGGCCGATATAGAGCAATATCCATGTCGTTTAAGAAAATATATAATACGTTATTTATATTTTTATATATATATATATATATATATATATATATATATATACGTGCATTAAACTATATATTTATATTATATATAGCCTACACTATACTATTTGTATAATACTGTATGTGTATACTATACAGGTTGTTTCAATGAAAGCGTGCAAAATTAAACAGGACATAGGGAATACTCTACCGGACATTCTGAGACAGGGCACGTGGGGTCTGCGAAACCAGCTAAGTGGGATATGGACCTAAACATGTCTAACACCGTTACTGATGTCCGGTTTATTTACAGCTAATCGTTACATTTAGCTGTAACATTACGTAAAGGTAGTACTGTTCCTTACAGTATTCCATATCATTAACAAACTGAAGGAAACCTACCATTTAGTACCTCACAACAGTTGCTCAAAATGACGGCCACCAACCCCAATGCAAGCATTATATCATCGTACGAGATTCTGCCGCACCCGTTCAAATATCCCATGCGTGTTGCGAATCACATCACAGGCGACGACAATCCTGGCAACCAATTCAAAGTCTGGGTCCACTAGGGTCTCATACACAAGTGATTTGAGATATCCCCATACGAAATAGCCTTCAGGCTTTCCTCTACATGTTTAGGCCTATATCGCCCGTAGCTGTCTTCGCAGACCCCAAGTTCCCTATCTCAAAATGTTTGGTAAAGCATCCCATATGTCCTGTTTAATTTGTGCACGCTTTAACTTAACATTCTGTATATTTAACATAAGTAATTAATTGAAAACATAATAGTTTATAGTAAAGTGAAGCTTTATTTCAATGATTTTGTTATTGAAGAATAGTTAGGTAATAAGTATTTTAATCTGCTCCATAAATTATTTGATTTGTTATTATTATTATTATTATTATTATTATTATTATTATTATTATTATTATTATTAGCACCTCATCTTACTACCCGTTCGGGTTATACGCACTTACGCTAATGAGTAATGGTAGGGTGCTTGTGAGATGAAATGGAGGACCTACAGTTTAACGTGAAATCTGAACCACGGTGGAGGCCTAGCATTCCCCACATTCACAAGTTGTGATTAATACACGTCTTGTCATAGGTGAAGGAAGGGATCGGCAATCAGATAAATCTGTGCCAGGACCAAGGATTGAACCCTGTACCCCCAGCACAGAAGTCTGACCTAGAACGATTTAATTTGTTAAGCTCGAGTTTAATAAAATTTGAGTTTAACTAGAAAATTGCCTTTACAAGGATCCATGTGTTCTCTTATCATAACAATGGAATTTATCAAATATGAAGTGAAATTTTTTTATCTAGAAAATACATTTTACTATCAAAATATCCGCTTCGGTGGTTGAACGGTCTAAGGCAGGGTTCTCCAAACAATTTATTGCGCGGACCCCATAATATATCTTATACATTTTCACGAGCCAAAGTAACGTTCATCTCTACTTTAATTAAGATTATTTTTGCCCTGAATTCCTTGACATGCGCGAATAGATCAAAAATCAAATTTGTTTCGGCATGGAAATCTAGATTAAAGTCTTATGGCCGGTCACGTCTATAAAAAATGCCACTTTCCAAAGCCAGTCAATGTTTGATACAAGTGATTGAGGTTGATTATTCTCTGTGAGAAATGAATCAATTTATATGCAATAAATTATATTTATAATAATTAGTCAATATAATTATTTATTTAAAAAAATTAGGTAACATCTTTCAGGACTTTTCTTTTATAATACTCTGCTGGGAGACTTGGAACTTCCAAATAATCGTCACAAGCCGTTTTGTTGTAGGTATAAGGAATGGCGTCTGCGACTTAAAATGAGTGTTTGCGATTCCGACAGCACTTTGGCTTGATTTCATAGAGGGGAACACGCATGTTGACAGGAACTGGGCATGTCAATAATATACTGCATGGTTAAGAAATAACGAAGAGAAACAATTAATTTGTTTTTTTGATAAAATCTTGGGACGGGCCTAATATAATCTTGTGGCGGGTGAATGTGGCCCACGGGCCATAGTTTGGAGACCCTTGGTCTAAGACGTTACTCTTACAATATACTGGACTGTAGAGGTTGGGTGTTATGATGATGGGCTTTCTTACATGTTTTACACACTCATCTCTATCTCTATCTCTCTTCACCAATCCAGGTACACTCGCTCTAAATTAACCTTCAAACCTAACACATTAGTGTACTTATTACATATGCGCATATCTCGAACGGGTAATAAAACACGGTGCTACAAATAAAAATGGTATTGTTTATATGCATCCAAGGAAAATATTAACAACATTGTATTAATGAGTACAGGTGTAATTTTCCATTAGAATATTTATTTTCATGTATACCAAAAAATACTAGGACAAGCTCCATTTCTTTACATTCTCTTTGGTAGCCTTAACATTATGGTCGCCAGTTTAGGTGAAAAATATAATAGCCTTATTAGAATACAATAAATTGTATTAAATTGAGCCGCATCGGTGGGCAGACGGATTGATCATCCGGTCAATTTAGTCTGGTTTATCAATGAAGGTGAAGTTGGGGTTCAAATCCCATTTGGGTGTAGACCTATTAAGAGTAGTTTTTTTCTAAAGTCCTTACCACTGTCCCTCCATATATATGAGACCATATTATTTACCATAAACTATGCCTTTCTCATCCCTACACCACTTATATTCTTAAATTTAAATAGACTGGTAGGGTAGTAAAAAGTGATGGCAAAACTTATATCTTATTTAGTACAAAAGCTAAATGCTAAAATGAGATGCCCAAATGAACCAGAGTTCTATTAAAATGTACACACTTTAGAAACACAATAATATTATCATGAGTGATTTTTTTCTGAAATTTAAAAAAAAGTATATTTTCTTATTCCTGGGACTGAAGTTAAAGGACATTTGTGAATCACTCGTAAATTACAATGTTTGCACCACAGACAAAATCCTTGACCACACCAGAATAAGAAACAAAGATTCTCAAATTTAGTTTAGAAATATTTGAAGACACGGCGAATTCCCAATCGTGGCCCAAGCCGAAACCCTGAAAAGATTTAGAGCTAATGTGCTCTATAATAAACGAGTTGATTAGCTTGTTGCTGTTCTTATGTTTGAGTAACAGGTGGTCTAAAAACACCCCTAGCCCCCATGTTACTCTCAGTTAAAATTAACTAGGCAAGAGTCAATAAGTGAAACTTCCCTATGATTTTGTTGACTTGTAACGGCTATATGCTAAGCCTTCCGAACCTACACTGCTTATTGTGTGAGTCATGGTAGTATGGTTGAGGCTAGGGATGTGGTATCAAAAGAAAGTATCGATACTGTACTCATTTAAAGTATTGGAAGAAAAAAAATCGATACCGTACTAGTATCGAAAGAAAAGTATTAATCACAGTAAGTATCGGTAGACTATCCAAATTTTAATCAAGAAAAAGATTATTTTATAAATAATAATTTCAATGTTTGCATAATAATAATAATCATAATAATAATAATTGTATTTTCATATTTATTTAAACAGGGAAAATTATAATGATTTAACCATATTATAATGCACTTAGGTCTACCACGTCTATATTATCTGTTGAAACGTGGAAGTTATGATAAATAGTATTGTATAATGAATATCATAAAAGGTTTTACCATACCAGCTTTCAAAATGTCTATGAAAATTTAGCTGATGGAAAGTTATTTTATAGCTAAATGTGATTAATAATATATTTTTTCAAGATATTTTGTACCCTTCTTTAGCTATAGTAATCATTTAATCCAAGCATGATTGAATATAACAAAAAAAAGTTGTTTCTATCGATACCTATGCGATACCAAAGTGTGAGTACTAATATCAGTAAAAAGTATCGAAAAAAGGTATTGTGAAAAAAAATACAGCATCGAATGAAAAATATCAATATTAGTGGAATGGAGTATCGATACTTTTTTCCCATCCCTAGTTGAGGCACACCCATGTTGGGTTTGGATTTACCCCAGAGTATGGGGACCTTGTCTTGGAGGGATTCTTCAAATAATGCCATTGATTTATAGTTGCCGTGTAATATTTATTTATTGTCACAGTCATACAAAGCTAGGAGGTCTGGTGCAATTATCTCAATTTTACATTCAACCTCGACTGATTCACGACATTATTCGAGGTGTCATGGAGAAAAATTTTTGCTCCCTGACCCATACAGGTCTCTCTCTCCAATCCAATCACGCGGACCGTCCACGAACCAACAATCACTGAGCAAATAAATATGCCGTGAACTGCGCAGTGACTGAAGCAAGACCAGAGAGGTGAGTGGGGGTGTAATTACGACACCCAGTTTAACATTCTTGCTTCTCTCTCTTTCTCTAAAAAAAAAACCCTGAACAATTTTGACAAATTATATATATTTTATATATTTTAGAAAATAGTGCATAAGTAAATATATTTAGCCACAAAAATATGAACTGAATTGATACAAAAATGATCTTAATAATAGACAACAATTAGGTGACCTGGTGGTCTAGGGGTAAGGTGTCAGACTTCTGTGCTGACGGCCGGGGTTCAATCCTCGGTCCCGGCACAGATTTATCTGATTTCCAAACCATTCCTTCACCTCTGACAATACATCTTGTGAATGTGGGGAATTCCAGGCCTCCACCGTAGTTCGGATTCCACATTAAACTGTAGGTCCTTCATTTCATCTCACAATCACCCTACCCATTACGGTATTGCTTTTAAATGACAGATAGAGGTTAAACTATTATTTAAAGAATAAAGATTCGTTACCTGGAATATTATCGAGTTTAAAACACTTATATTTCTTTTGTTTTGAACAAACATTAATTACGGGGCTACTTAAGGAAAATAATATAATATTTTGAGAACTCATTGATGAGTGCACACTAATCATTAAATAGTTTATGGACTTTCGCGCAGTTGCTTCGAACATTTAAATTTTCTCAAATTGGCTCTCGTGCCTTTATTCCCTTGGCCGCTACGTCACTTACCTTATTTTGATAGTGGTAATTAAATGACCTAGGTTGTGGGGGACATGTCACTTCTTGATAGGTGTTCCACCTTACCTTCAGTTATAGCACCGACAGACCGTTCACCACATAGATTGTTTTCCAAGCTTGGTCGTTCTTAAATTACCGCTATTTTAATAGTTGTAGTTCTTTCCAATCCGAGTCATAATGTATCTGCCTTTTGATTTTTGGGTTTATACATCCCTCACTGATCACGCGTTGTTCGAATCCCTTAATCATATGGTGTAGGTACACACCTTTCTTCTATTATATCTAATTGCAGTTGGTCACGAGCGAAGCTTTGGTCCAGATGAACAGCGATATGGCACAAACTGGTTACGTCCATAATTTTAGCTCCAATTATTATGTCCTTGGTTCTCCATTCAAAATTATGGATTATGCACCATGGACCTTTCTTTACTTTTTGGTGCATCCAATAATTTGGCTTTTGTTCTAAAGCACAGCTCATATTGAATCATGGACTCGTTACGTTACCATCTTGTTCATGGTTGGACCACCATTTTGATAGAAAAGCCTTCTCGACTGAAGGATAGGTGGGTCATTCAAATTCGTAAATCTCCACCAAAGAATCTGCAGAGGCTTGCATGCTAGTGGTGAGTAGGTGAAGTTTTAATGGTTCACTCACTAAATTACCTACCACTTGGTGCATCTTTATGATGAGTTTCACTGCTGATATTCTCAATGCACTATCACTAAATTTAGGCAAACCTGCTTTGATCAAATCAAAATCTAATTCCCCTGTGGGGGTGTGAGACGTCACGTCAGTCAACCTGCTTGCTTGCTCCATGTGACGCCACTGTTACTGGTGATGTATCTTTCTTCCGGGGCAGTCTCAGATTTTGTCTCATGGATGTGAACCAATGTAATTGATATTCAAGCGTTATTATTATATTAGTAATTCTTGCTTTTCTTTCAACATTGCGTTTAAGGTGTTGATTTGATTACTCAGACGATCATTCTTGGTTTCAAAAGTTTCTTGTTTCACTAATCTATAATTATTATTGTTTTCTAGCTGATTTAAGTCTCCACCAGATATTCATGGCTTTTGTTATTGCCTGTACTAGTTTTTTTTAATCTTCGATTCTCTCAAAGGTGATCCAGCTTAGTTTCGCACTCCCTTAGATTCTGGTGAACCTCCTTAAGACCTTTTTCTAGTGCTTCAAGTCTTCTAATCAGTTATTTTAACGTATTTCCAGTTCGTTGATACCTAGTACACAGTGGTTAGGGTGTTAACATTTCATTCATTGCCCTTAGCAGTTCTTCTAAAGTAGAGCTAATGTCCTTTGGTACCCTACCTAATTCCTGTATCTTTCTCCATCACTTCCTTATCTTATAGAGGTTCTATTCCTCCAGTAACTGTAGCATACATGTCACACATGTGAATTACCTTGAAAATTGGGATGATAATCTCTTCTTCCTTACAAACTATGTCTTCAATCATACATACCAAATATTGTTGGTTGTAGGGTATCTAATTTTCACAATACCATCATTCCTCCAAATTCCAGGCGTTCATATTCAAAACTATTCTTATGTTCAGGATATTATCTATTTCAACTGGTCTGTCTGTTTGTTATTTTCTTTTAATATTTGATAATCTAGGAATGGCCGACCTTGACCTACTGTATTAAATATACGCGTAGTCGCTTCTTCCTCCAAAATCCTTCCTATACCCTGGTAGCAAATAGTTTGTGTCATGTCCTGGTTCGTAATCATGTTTTTCTTTCCTCGCCTTGTTCTTCCTCGGGATCCTACTGGTTTGATTAGCGCTCAACATAATTGCTTCCTCTAAAGGATTCATAATAGTTCGCAATTCCATACCCAGTCGTGCTTAGTCATTAGAGTAGAAATAAATATGTAGCTCACTTACTCTTATACCACCTTTTACCCTATAAATAATATTTGCCTTATTGGTTACTATTCAAGCTCGACTACTAGATTACTATTCCTCGTAGCCCCTCTATGTCACTGCGAAGTAGTACTGGTCCTGTGGACTCATCGTGTTCCTGCGCAACCGTGATTCTCCCGTGCAGCAGTGATTTCTCCGCGCAGCCTTGTCATACTTGCGCGGACGTCATTTTTTGAGAAACTGTCTGACCGTTAAGTGGTTGCGTTGCTTATCATAATTGTTATTCATCGTGATTCCTTCAGGTTCTTTGCGAGACCGTTTCATACCCGTTGTTTTGAATCTAAGCTGATCCTAGAAACTTGCACCATCCTGTTACGTTCAAGCTTTGCCCGGTAAAACCATAAATGTCGTAGATTTTGATTAATAGTATAAATTAACATATTAACTTGCCATGCTCCTTAGGGTTAGTTAGCTATACTGAATTAATATATAGATAAATTAATTGATTAGGAGTATTTATTACAAGTAAAACTGATAACAATTGTAATGAACTGGGTCGTCTTTCCCCAGGGAAAACTGTGTCCATCTATGTTCACAAAATAACTCGCCTTTGAGCTGAGCTTCCTAGCACCAAATATGATAGAGAAATTCAAAAATAACTTTCAAGAAGCTATCAAACCCCACTTACAGACTCTACCAATCAAAGCCATTCCTTGGTCCCTAATGTTATGAGCGTACCACTTGGGATGATCCCTGCTTGGGAGGGAGGGTGGGGGGAGGGGGAAGCTGGTCTTCGTTATCAACATAAACCAGAATAGTGTTTAACTTAAACTAAGCATCACAAAGAGTTGAACCACTTTCCCTTTTTTTGTGAGCAACCCACCACATTACTCTCCAGCAGTCACCTTACATATTTACAAAGTCAATAGATATTAGAAAATGTATACAGTACGAATAATTTAACCTATCATTTATTCCCGTAATGGTTGTATGTCCAGACCCCCTTGCAATATTCCGCACACGTCCAGATAAGCTAGCCCAACACGTCAATGCGGAAAAAGGCTAAAAATAGCATGTGAACGTCTAGTATATAAACACCTATTCATTGTGTTCAACTGCACTTAAATAACTTCATATATGAAACAAATTGTATCGCAACGACAAAATTACTGACATAAAATACTTCCCTAAAAGACTATCAATGGCGTTATAATAGGGGTCAGAGTAGCTAAATTATTTATCATTGTTTGTTACACACTCATTATTTGCAGCTTAGTCAAATATTTGTCTTGCATAAAATATTCAGCGTGCAATTTAATACATTTTAGGGTTTGGCAGCATTAGGATATTCCAAACTTATTGAACCATCCAGTTGACCAGTTTTGGTAATTCACTCATTCGAAAGAGCCCATTTGCATCAACAAATTTCAATTTCATATTAATAGATTTTTAAAAATGGATCAATGAGTAGGCCGAATAAATTACGGGCTCATATGGTCTGGTTTGGAATTGAATGGCAGGCTAGGGTTCAAATCCCAGTCGGTTATAAATCTGTTTCCCAATCTCCCACCAAGTCAATGCGTATATATCTCTTCTAAATTCTCTCTTCCTCAACCCTGTCTCAGTGCCTCATAAGCGTAGTTAAAAAGTGTATAGCAATAAAGGGTCGTAGGACGTGATGGAAAACCAAAATAATTCAAAGAGAGGGGAAAACATGTTTTTCAGCCAGCAGAGTGTGAAAAAGAACGTGTAGAACTCTAGATTTCTAAAAGAACATCCCGACTTTTAATAAAGTAGTATAAATCTACCTTTAACTATAAAATATATGTTATGCCAAAAGTATTATTTGTTTATAAGGTCAATCATTATTAAAAAAGAGAGACAATCTTACTTTTTTTTAAATCAAGGAACAGAACAATGTGCGTTGAAATGAGGCTATTTTAATCCTGGCAGTTTACCAGGATATCAATATGAATCAAAGGTAGAGAGTGGGAGGATCTTTTGCCAAGTGGCCCCTCAAACACTTATTACTTTCAAAGTATAACCAGCTATCAGAGGAGACGAGATTGTGACAATGTTAAGAGGCGTATTACAAGCACCAGCCACTTTTCATTTATTTCTAATTAATTGTTTTAATACCACGAAGCGAGGTAAAGAAGACAAAAGGAGAAGAGAAACATCGGGGGATGCAATGGTCTAAAGCTGACAAAATAAAACGCTTGTTAATAAACGTGTTTACTTCGTATTGTGGATAGCAATCCTGTTAGAATGTCTGTCAAATTTAACCCCTCCTTAAAGGTATAATTTTGCTAGTCAGAAGGAAACAATAACTCCTGCTATAATGTCTGTCAAACTCAACCCCTTCTCTTTGTTATAAAGTTGCTAGTTAGAAGAAAACAACGACTCCATCATGTCTGTCAAAGTTATAATGTTGCTAGTAAGAAGAAAACAATAACGGTGCCTAATATTTTGCAAAGGAATATTATTTAAAATTCATATGCATTAAATTAATTAATTGAATTAATATCTATTCAAACAACGTGATTGTTTATTAGCTTAAGATGATACAAAAAAAAATTTTTTAACCATCTTGAAAACGTAAAGTGCTATAACTACAAATTTGAACTTAATTACTTTTTAAAAATCTTCGTAATCGATATTAATGGTAATAACTAACCAATTATAACAGATTAGATTATATTCTCATATCAAAAGAAAGTAGTGTAATTGTGAAAAAATCTATCTCGATATAATGATGAATTTTTCCGTTTTATGGGAACAGAAATCCAAAAAAGTGGCTTTTGATATTTCTGTTTGTTCCCATGTCTGCCTGTTTGGGATTTTCTGAAAGTCCTTTTTCACTTTAAGACAATTATAAAAGTAATGAGCATTTAGAATGTATCCATAAGGTTGAGAAAGTGTCTCCTTTCGTTATCAGCATTAGCTTCAAGGTTGATAAATACATTAATAATTAGTTTGTTTTTCAAATGACACCAGGACATGGTAAATGAACGTAGGACCTTTGGCTTGACATGCCAATATTTAGCCAATGAGGTGTCCAGGATTCATCCTGTGTTCAGGGTCATTCTTCCCTTATAGCTTAAGGCAAAAAATAGCTATTAATGCTACAACATTCATTCCACTAAAGGTTTGCGTATAATTAAGATTAGAAGGTGGGTTGTAGTGTTTAATGTATCAATATCTGTAACGGGAGGAGTTATATGGGAATTTACCGTATTAATTTGACTAGTCTAGTGTCATGATAATGGCAAGTGATAAGTTTGCTGCTGCATTTCAGGCCCTAGTGAATATATCCAGGGATGGGAGGCTTTTAGGTTCTGACCCCTTTAACCAAACAGAGTTTCCTAAAATATTGTAACTGAAATCACCTCTAGCTTACACTATTTCTCACAGCCCCCTTTATCTCGCGGCTACTGTCCTCTAATGCTTCAGCAGTGGCTGTACACAAGGTAGCAGAAATCCCTCCCGGCTGTAATCCGGGCAAAGAAGAGGACCATTCTGACCTAATTTCACCGTCACAAACATCAAATTGTAGGAGTGTATCAGATTTAGTATTTTGTTACTACTTAAAAGAAGCTGGATATCAGTGGCGGCTCGTGTATAGGCACTGCGGAACTACAGAACCCCCTATTTTCACTTGATATTATCGATAATATTTAATATAATAAGTCCTTTTTCCTTTAATTCTTTCTTTATTTTTGTAGTACAATATATATTCCTTGATCTTAATGTCAATACTTCAGTAGCCATCCTCCAGTTTATGAAAAAGATACAAAAATCTTTGTATGGAACTGTGCGCTTCACAGTACCAGCGACGTGGTGTTTGACTGTTGTGCGCATGCGCACATAGGAGGAGGTTGGGGAGGAAGGAGGGACTACCAGGTAGAGAGAGCACTGTTGCTCTCGCAGTTCCGGCTCTGGCGTGTTGGTGGAAGGTTTTTTTTTTTACTCAGCGTGTGTTGTGCTTAAACACCCTTTACCACATTCTTGAATGTGATAAAGTGTAGAAGAGTGTAGAATTAGATTATTATTCTGCTTCCAGATATACTGTTTGATTCTTTTTTTTTTCGGTTCTTTTATTTAACAGAAAGACCAAATGCGCTTGCAGTACTTTCAATGGAGAAAAATTTCCTCAATTGTCATACAGAGATCAAGGAGAAAATTATTGAACTTTTTGCGCAAATTAAAACAAGAAGAATGGATTTCATTTTTAAATGAATAGATCAAGCTTGAATTGTAACAATTTAAGTTTAAGAAAGTAAAAAAAATATTTTTTTTGTTAAGATTTTATCAAGTTCCCGAATAAATTTTCTTTTTATATATTTTTTTTTCCTTTTACACAATTTAAAAATAAAGGCTAAAAATTTTCTGGAGCAGCACTCCCACTAATTTTAGCTACGAGCCGCCACTGGTGGATATAATAAAAATGATCTGAATTCACGTAAAGTGAAAGTGGGGAAAGCAAAGAAGGAAAAACACCCTTGTACACCTGGTTGAAATTTGAATCCAAACCTTCTCAAGAGACTGATCATAGTCCACGTGTTCATAGGACAAAAATAATTTAGAGGTATAAGGGGAAACAATCTTTAAAACACCCTCTTAATACCCAATCAGGATTCTAACCCCAAACTCTCCGTCAATTTAATTCCAGTCTACAGTAGAATAGATGCATCAGACAAGGAGGCCACCAAAGTAGGTAGCTTTAATTTATTAGTAAAGAAATATTAGCGTTAATGGGAAGCTATATTGTTATATTGTTGTAGCCTGAAATAGTTATTTTGCTGTAGATGTTTGATTTGCGTAATTATGCGCGTTCTGAAAATCAAAAGAGAAGCCAATAATGTGTAATACACTCCAAACTAATGTATTTACAAATATACAGAGTATTCCCAAGTTAAACGGCTAAACTTTGGCGAGTGGTAGTGGATCAAAAAACTAACTCAAAATGCCTTTTGGAGATTTACTAGTTATCGTTTTCTTTTTGCACAAACAGCAAAAAACTTAAAAAAACATAATAGGTAGGTATTAAATAAGATATTGTATTTATTTTGTTCAAAATTACGGCCTCCAGCCCGTAGACAAGTATTGGACCTGTCAATGACAGAGCGAGTGGCTGACCGACATTGCACGACTGTTGTTTCCTCGCACGCTTACGTTATCCTTGGTCGTAATATTTGAAGGTCATGAATAGACGCTTCATACTCTCTTTACTTGAGAGATCCACCAAACAAAAATATCTAATGGTGTTAAATCAGGTGAACGCAGAGGCCAAGCCATAGGTCCAACACGACCGATCCATCTTCCAGGAAAATTAATATTAAGCCAATGCCGAGGACCACTGCAAAAGAACGGGTTTTTATTTATTTTCTTGCTGTTTGCGCGAAAAGGAAGCTAAAGCAAATAAATCTCCAAAGATATTTTGAGTAAGTTTTTTGATCCCCTACCACTTACCAAAGTTTAGACGTTTAACCCGGGAACATCCTGTATATAAAATACAAATTCCAGCTATTCATAAAAGGCAACTTCCTAAAGTAAAATAAGCCCTTTGGCTACTCTTATAAGTGTAATATCACCTTTCTTGCTTCCACAATGGTGTTATTTACAATATAGTGCCCTATTATAATCAGTCAAGATAAGATTTACAATTTCAGGTTAAAATGTATATATATTTGTAACAATGGGACAATGAAAGATTAAAGTTTAATCTGCCTATATTTTAAATACCATCTTTAACCAATAAAAGTTTCTGACTAATCTATGTAACATTTTGGTAATATATCTTATGCTTATTAATCACAAATCTCTATTAAAGCCAATATTAGCTCATCTGCTGTCACTATATTCATAAATAACCATTGAAAATGCGTAAAAATAAATATTGTTAAAAAAAATTATTTGGAAACCTTGTAAAAATAGTGGTAGTGGATCTAAAATTATAAGTACTAAAGTCAAAACTCCTAAGCTAAATTTCTTAACTTCAATGGACCTAGCTTTATATGACCCAACTTCAGTACACCTAATTTTATAGCTCCTAACTTCACTAGACCTAAATTTATAAACCCACAGCTTCACTGATCCCAGATGCTAACCTATTTGGTTTACGTTAGTTGTTATAGAGTTTTTGAAAAGCTAGATTTGAACATTGTGATTAAAAAGAGACCTTTAGATATGAAGCTGTTTAATAAACACAGCCACAACGCTTGGAATGCGGGCCAAGAGCCAAGACTATAAAGCTCATACGAATGACCACCGTTCTTCCCCCTGCGTGTTATTTGAAGTCAGCGGGAGAGCTGATTTTATTCGAATCATGTTTGCAGTCTCGGCCCTAAATGTCAAGCTCATCTAATCTAGTTTGCCGCTAATGAGGAAGCTGGAATTTGAATCTCGGCCGAGCGTACAGAGGTATATTTCCTAGATAAATTCTCAATCTCTTTTGAAATAAAATGTGGGAACATTTCTACTAAACTCTTCCTTTCTTATTCCTTTCCAAATAGTGGAGTTAATTGCGAAGAGTTTAAATGAGTAGTAAGATTAAAAACTCTGATATGTAGGACTACCTCAGAGCTAATTATCTCAAATGACGTGATCAGCTTTTATTTATACACTTTTCAAGAATTCAGGCAGTGTCTTTTCCACCTAGTTGTTTACTAATAGTTTATTCACGTAGTTAAACAAATTTAAAATAAAAATTACTAACAAATCACTGTAAGGACAATATTAATTTTTAAAAAATTGTTCTGTGCAATAATAATGGTTAATATATTTTTGTCACTAATATCACGTATTTATTATCCACCCAGGTTATCCAAATATTTACACAGGAGGAAAAATCTAGAACGATTTAGTAAAACCCATCCTCAGTACACTTGACCGGAATTCGAACCTGATCTCACAGTCACTAATAATTAAGTCTATTGTCTGAATCATTCTATCACCAATGCGGGCAACATAGCAGTTATTGAAGGAACAAAGCCAATCTCATAATTTGATGCTTGTTTTTGCTAGCTTCATCTCATAGCATATGATATTAGCAAATATTATTTGTTGCGTTAATTAATGGAAAGGTCTTATTTAAAAGCATATTATAGATTATTATATTTTAAATGTCAAAAGGCTTGAGAGCCCAATCAATAACATAAAGAGTTAGGCCCTTATGTTTTATAAATAATTTATAAAATTGCCCTTATTGAAATCCCAAATAATTATGTTAACATTATTAGTTTTTTTAATTAAAAAACACCTTAATACTTTGGAAACTAAACATAACATATTTAAATTTAAGATCCCTAATGCTTCCACACTCTCGTCCCACTCCATAAACTTCCCTTCATTCAATTTCTTCCACTGTGAAAAAATCATGGCACAAATATTCATGAGCTAGTTTGTTTGCTAAGCAAAAAATTCCAACTTACGAAATATTAAATTTGGAACTAGGCATTAAAGATCTCAAAGCTATTTAAAAAAAGAGATATAAGAATTTCATTAACATTCATTATATTTGAGAATATAGCTGCTGCATGGAGAAACTCGTATAATCCATGTGCTGATCACCCATGATTCAATAGTAGGGTTGAAAGAAGCTTGACACGGAAAAAAAAATTGCAGGGGGAGTTCCACGGGTGTTTAGTAATTTCACAAAATAAAAATTAGAATAAAATGAGAAAATATGTTCCAAGACCTGGTTTAAATGAAAGGTCCAAGTTCAAATTAATCGATTTGATTACACTATTTTCTTTATGCTCATGTGTGTTTCTTGAATCGAATCGTCATCCCTAACCATCCTTCAAGACGAGTCCTTACTTTTATACGCATCCGCAGAGTTCAACTCTCGATATATGACTATGCCTTGCCCTCATAAATTAAGTGTCAAATTCTGGAACATCATTTAATACATTCCCCTCCTTCAGAAGAAGAACATTATGTCGTGAAGTCATGCATGACGTCATGCTTCATACTGAAAAGACTGTGGTCTCACTTAATCCATCCAGTCCATACCCCTCTATCAAGACTGTACACTTTTTACATCATGAAATTATACCCACAGACTATACTATATATTTGGATTGCTTTATGAGCAAAGGAGTGATTTGGACATTTTAAATAAGCTATGTATATACTTTTTATAACGATTATATTGAAAACAATTCTGATATTTTATACAATATACACAACTAACGGAGCTACACATATATGTTTAATTCGACTGTGCGCTGGCTGGGAATCTCAAAACCTGTCATGTACGATCCCAGTAAGACCATGGAAGATTGATACTCCAATTGCCCGTTCTACCGTCTGAAGCAGGAAGATACAGGTGACCTCCGAGATACACTCGAGTCACCTACTCCTTCTGAGCAGTGAAATCAGTAATTTTGTAACAAATTGGACGGAGTCAAACGGGAACAGTACGACAGAATAAAAATTTTGGCAGAATAATTGACAATGAATTGGATATACTACGTGCTCCATTTAGAATAAAATTAAAACGGTCTGAACATTGCTGAGTTCGAGGGTGTGGGCCGAGTGATGCTGGCGGCTGAAAACTTTGGGCAAACATATATGCATAGTTTTTGTATGTCCCAGAGAGGTATGGGTTAGCTCGGAGGAGAGTCATACCAGTTTTATTAAATTGTAGGTTTATATATTGTATAAAATATTATTATTGTTTTCAATATAATCGCTAAATAAGTAATTACATAGTTTATTTTACATGTCCAATTCACTCCTTTGCTCATCAATAAATCCGAAGTTATAGTATAGTCTGAATAATACTCTATTGATGTAAGAAAAGCACAGTCTTTATAGAGGGGTATAGACTGGATGTTGTAAGTAAGAGCACAGTTTTCTCAGTATGAAGCATGATGTTACGCAGCGTGGAGATGAGAATGGAGGGGTTTAATGTAATTCTACGTTCTGTAGAAAGAATGAAATAGGCTTATAGTATATAACGTTCCAGAATTCGATACTGAGCGTGCGAAGGCAATGCGTAGTCAAATATTGAGAAACTAACACCGCGCACGCGTAAAAACAAGTCAAGATGAGAAAATAAACGCACATGAGTATTCAAGAAACAGTATAACTGAATTTGAACTTAGATTCTTCCTTCACAACCGGCCTTGGATCTTGATTTTTCATTTTACTTTTCCGGTACATGGTTACTGAGGCTGGAGCCATGGGGTCCGAACACCCCCTAAAGTTTTATGACAGATAAAAAATATAGTATGATCTCTTGCTTGTAACTTGTACAGTCAGTGGCCTAACTAATCAATCTAATGGCTCAACAACAACAATCACCCAATACGGCATTGGCAAGCTACAGTGCGCAGCTGACCAAGAGTAATATCTATGTGCTAAAGAAGCTCGATGTGCAGTGAACGATTGACTGGCCTGGCACTGATGTCAATTCACTATTCAGTACCTTTCACACCTGTGGACTATTTTGATGTCATGGGCAAGAAAGCTAACAGAAGGCTACTATCATTGTAAAAGTGATAGTTAGTGATGCATGAACACTTTTCCATACACATAGTAATTTCATTATTTGGACTTGGTAGGTTACCTTTAGTTATGTTAATTTAATATAGTAAATTAATTTAGCAAATGTGTTGCCTTATTTATTTCAAGCAGACCCAAAAACAATATGAATTTATTTACACCGCAAAAAAGTTTTATTTAAAATTTCCAAACACATTAAATTCAGAAATAATGAGGCTTACAAAAAATCAGGGTGCATTGGATAACACCACTCAAAATAAAATCCTGGCTACGTACCTGACGGATATAGGACATTTTACTCAAGATTATGTGGTTCAGTCTTAACTTGATTCACTAGAGTCAATCTTTCAAATCAAGGCAATACCTGCCATATCAAAGGCTGCCTCATTTGACCATATATACCATATTATAATGTATTCTATGGTTATGCTTGTCCAACACTATTAGTAATTTGTTACTTTTCAAACAGGCCACTAACTCAAAAGTAGTAAGGCAACATATCCCTTTATTACCTTGTTATTTGCACAAACAAAAAATAGTAACTAAAACTGTAAAGAGTTAATAAAATAATTATCCTTTATTTCCATAAAATACCATTATTACTAGGTCAGTAGGCCAATTCTTTTTAAATTGTAGTATAAATATTTTATTAAATTCTGTCATTCTATGAAAATTTTCTGTTCACACTATTTTAATACTTGCTGTACATGCGTCGAAGTTATCAGTCACATTGATTAATTGCACACAGCTACGCATGGCATTAAAAAGGAAATGGTCTAACCGCCTAAAAAAATGCTGGTGACATATAGATTGAGGCTACTTTCAATCCCGATTGGGTTTACGTAGGGTGTCTTTTTTCCCAAATCGTTTTACACTCCCTTCTTCTACGCTGACATGAGTCCAGTGGATCTTAATTCCAGTTTCATTATCCCTACACAAATTGTGTAAATATGCGTATACCCCGAACGGGTAATAAATAAGAAGCCGTGAACAGTTTTAGTGATGATAATTTATTTACTGGAGTAAAATAATGTTTGTTACTTGGCACCGTGTCTTAATATCCGTTCGTGCTATCCACATGTTAAATGTGTTATCTATAGATGAGGAAGGGATGGCTTAGAGGAAATGTATGCTCATTTGAGTGGAAGGGAAGTGAGAACCATTTTAGGAAGAACCTCATTTTATCCGGCTATAATTCAAGCTCCAACGTTATCGTTGCTGGAAATACAGTAAAATATAAGATGACACCATTGACGCGGATGTCAACATAAGCTACAAATTAACAAAATGTCATCGTTCGATGAACTAGAATAAGGTGTTAAAATGGATAGAAAAATAAGATAAATAAATCCTTACGACTTTTTTTTTTAGCACCACGTCTTGATAACCGTTCGGGATACCCGCCCATGTACTAATTCATCTCGTGGTAACGGAAAGATTCAACCACTTATGTGGTTTCTTAAATACCCAAACCATAGGCGAAACCAAAATCACGCTATATATATATCGTGATTTTGGTTTCGCCTATGGTAATATATATATATATATATATATATATATATATATATATATATACCATTTAAATAACAACGTGTCACTATCTTCACTATTATCAATATTGATGCAAGAGTAGTGAGGGAACCTCACGTGTTTTTTCTACACATTTAAAGAGCCACGCCAGGTCATTCTTATCTGATTTACCAGTGACGGGGAAGTTGAAGTTTGAATCCCGATTGGGTCTAATGAGTTTTTTTTTTCTAAATAGTTTCCCACTCTCCCTTCAAATAAATGAGGTAAAATTTCCTCTAAGATCCACGTTCCTCATCCCTACCCATTAGCGTAGCTAGTATTAGTGTGTAGGCTGAAATACATAAATAATCATTAAACTAGTGTCAATTAAAGCTGTTAAGGGGCTTTCATACTTTTTCTAGGGCAATTTAATCTCGGTGTGTAAACCAGTAATCTGCCCAACAAAAAAATAAACACAATTTTAGAAAACATTATAAATTCCAAATTAAGTAAGGAGTAGAAATGATATGGTTAAGACTTAGAAACCCCACTTAAGATTCCAATAGAAAGGTGATAGGCTGAATAAATAGAAGAATTATTAGAAAAATAATATTATAAAAATTAATCTTAAGTTAACAATGATTATATTTAAATAGTGAAAAACACGTTAACCAATGATACAACAACCATAAAATAAGTGAGATAAAAAATGAATAAATTGATAGATTAGAATAAAACCATGCATATAACCATATAATAAATAAACACCTTAATATTAATTTTTAACATTTAATATTCTAGACAGGAAATATGTCCATGACTCTTATTTTATTAGAAAAAAACAAACTTAATTTGGATGGGGTTAAGTGTCACTGTCTTATAAATTTAATTGAGCATTATACATTTCTTTACGTGATAGTTACAAACATTAAACCTCTTTCTTATTAAAGGTGTGAGCTCACATAAACCTCACTAATTAACTTTACTGGTATACAGCATAATTATATCAACACGTCTATCAGATTTCTCCATTTAATTAATAATTAAAAAATTATATGAGTGATGTCCTCATTTTACGAGGATTAGCCATGTTCGTCTTATTGATTCATTTTTATCCATGGAAGTGTGTTGCAACACAACCCATTAGCTCCAGCTAAACGACCCCAACTTGTTTCAATTAAACTGCTATTACTATTTCCATAAATGCCCAACGCATTGTTCCGGCTTACACTCCCACGGTCATACATAACCTAACAAACAAGGTAAATGGTCGCTTGGAGGATTAACAAGGCCGCTAACACGTTTCATCTCGACACATGAACAAATCAAATTATAAAAAAAATGTGAATGAAAACGTTTAACAAAATTAAAACAAAAAGCTAGAGGTTTATCCTCCCAACAATTTTGGGGCAGATAGGATTTACCTTATTGTTTTATTGTATGTACTTTCCCATCTATTATTCCGTACCACAACGCAATATGTGTATAAAGGCTCGTTTATAGCTTGCCAATGATTTAAAACAAATAGGTAAAAAGCTTTAAATTCTGTGATAATCTTAAAATTAAGATAAATATGACATAAACTCTTTAACAACCTCCGAGTGGTTAGAAGAATAACTGCATGTCTCATTTACCCTAGGTTATTTTTCACTGTGTTAACTGATATCACACCCACTTCAATGGCCGCATGGTCTAAGGCACTACTCTTGCAGTAAAATAAATTGTCGATGACAGGGAGATCGGGTTTAGGATCTCCTTTGGGTGTACTGACGATGTTTATTCCATACAGGTGGAGAACACTTAAATAGCTTCTAAAGGTAACTTTTTTAATCAATGCGAGAAAAACTTCAAATAGCTTAGAGACATTCAATCATTAAAATGTCCAGGGATGGACAACTCCAAATAACTTTTGAAAGACTATAATTTTCGAAAATTTGCCCGGAGAAGACCAATTCAAATAGCTTATAAGAAAGGCATATAATGTTTCAAAAAAATTCCAGGTGAAAACCACTCTAAATAGATTAGAGACACAGTCAAATTTCAAAAAAATTCTGGAAGAGGAGCATTCCATATAGCTTTTAGATAAATGTAGTTTTCATAATCATTTCGGGAGAGGATCACTAAAAATAGTTCCTAGACTTATCCAAATTGCAAAAGGTTTAGTGGAAGGACCACTCAGATATTAAAACAAATTCAGACAAGGGGCATCCCAAATATCTTTAAGGAGTATAGAATTTCCAAACATTTGCTTAGGGATGGGCTCCCAGGCCTCCATTTAGCTTTGGGGCTAGAGCTCTTCAAACACTCCTTTTTTTTTCCTAAGATAATTTATCCCTCCCTATAAAAATAAGGTTTCACCGCAACTAAAGTTGAGATGAGCAAAGTGAGGGGGGCGCGCGGTTTTTTCCTGGTACTGAGCCCAAATTGAGCACCTGATGGACCTGAATTCTGCTCTAGAGAAGTATTGAATTTTAAAAAACCAATTCAGACGAGGGCCTCCATAAATATCTTTTAGAAGTAGCCAATTTTCAAACATTAACTTAGGGTCCCTGTGCTCCCCTTTAGAATTTGGGTCAAAGCCCCTCAAAATCCTTTTTATTTGTTAGTTTAATTTAACCATCTAGAAAAATTAGGTTTCGCAGATACTGAAGCAAGGGGGGGGGGGGCAGGGGGACCGCGCTTTGCTCCTGGTAGCAGGCCCAGTTTGAGCAATGTACAGAAAATAGATAAGTAGCGCCATTTGTAAGAATTTGTTGATGTCATTGCTTACGTCAGCCACGATACTACGTCACCCAATACACAGCAGTTAGTAGTATGTCGTGCGGTCCATGTGTTTCGGACGGTCTTTCCTTTATCTTTATGATTATTTATTTGTGTTTGTCTGGTAGTGGTTTTTTCGTGTATTGTTAGCTACCTTAATATGTTTACCACTCAAGTATTTGTTTTAATATGCTAATATAAAATACAACAGGGATGTTCTAGTTAATGATGCAATAGTAGTAACTATAAAACTAAATATATGTGTGAATGCTAATTATATGTAGTTATATTGTTCTTATCAAGCGGTTTATTATTTTATAATAGTTTTTCTTTTATATATTATAATATATAGGATACAAGTCATTGGTGAACAATCAGACTTTTATGTTTATGAGTTAAACTTGTTTTGGATTAACTTTGCGAGTGTAACAATAGTTGCATTATTTATATTAATAATATACACAGCAAGGTTTATTTGTTAAACTCACGCTTTTTTGGAATTACATGATGCTATTTGCACTATTAATTATGTCCAACTAAAAGTTTTCTTTGAAAAATTATGTTTCCTGCCGCAATATCGTTAGTCTTAAATGTGCTTTACAATACAAATCTTTTGGGGACCCCTTCTATAGAGTATGTATGTATCTATATATATATATATATATATATTATTATTATTATTATCGCTACGTCTTACTACCCACTCGGGTTATACGCACTTACGCTAATGTGTAATAGTAGGGTGATTGTGAGATGAAATGGAGGACCAACAGTTTAACGTGAGATCCGAACCACGGTGGAGGCCTGGCATTCCCCACATTCACAAGTTGTTATTAATACACGTCTTATCAGAGATGAAGGAAGGGTTTGGCAATCAGATAAATATGAGTATGTATTATGTAAGTAAGTAGTTTCATGGCCGTGAACTCTGGTTGTGGCTGATATTTCAATAGTTACCAAATTTAGACTCAAAACAATACATGAACTAGTGAAATATGCATTGGATACGAGACGAACACGCATGGCTCAGTGTTAAGAGCATGAGCGCACAAACCCTAAGGTTCCGCGTTCCATTACATGTTTTGGTTATTATTTTTCACTTAATTAATTCAGATACAATGTTGATTTTAATGTCTACATAGAATAAGATAGGTCTTAAATAATGCATCTTCACGAACCTCTAGATTCAGAATTAATGTTCTAAAGAACAAATGTTACATTTGAAAAACTATTATTCCATAATAATGAGTATTTCCCCAATAAATTGGGAGTATGACTATTTGAAAAGATTGCGGAAAAAACGCTTTAGCCAATACAATAATTTTGAACTCATAGTAACATCTGAAAATATATTGACAACTAAGGATTTCTCACCATTTTCCAAAGAGATCGAAATAGCTTCAATTTTGCCTAAGCTTCTCCATCATGTGGATGTTTGGCTTTGGCTTGTAACGAAAAGTTTAAGACCTCTAGTATCATTGCCCGAAACAATTACAATTGGGATTCGAACCAACATTACCAAACATTATATTTTTAAGTCTCATGCCAAACAAAAAAATCGGTGATAAGGGGGGGGGGAAGTCCATTTTAAGTCTAGGTTAAAAACTTCCGTGGGATGGGTGCTTCCTTCCGCAGTGAAAAAGAATCATCAGCTCGAAACATTATTATTATTATTATTATTATTATTATTATTATTATTATTATTATTATTAACACCGCGTCTTACTACCCGTTCGGGTTATACGCACTTACGCTAATGTGTAATGTTAGGGTGATTGTGAGATGAAATTAAGGACCTACAGTTTAACGTGGAATCCGAACCACGGTGGAGGCCCGGCATTCCCCACAATCACAAGATGTCTTGTCAGAGGTGAAGGAAGGGTTTGGTAATCAGATAAATCTGTGTCGGGACCGAGGATTGAACCCCGGCCGCCAGCACAGAAGTCTGACACCTTACCCCTAGACCACCAGGTCACCCCGCAACATATTCTCCTCCATCTGGGTACACAAAATAACTCAAACTCTAACCCTAATAACATACCTTAACTTGTTAAAAAATGTTTTAACTGCCTCATTAGAAATTAAATAACAAGTCATTCCTACGGTTAGCAATCAACTATTTAATTTCAATTTCAAATGGTACAATTAAATAGGTAAAAACCTCATACATTTAAATTTGGACTGTTAAATTTATTGTACGCTCCAATGCCTCTAGGGCACCTTAGTAAGAAGATATGACGTTTAGAAAAACAAATCCAATCTGTGCTAGACGGATTTCATATTAATTCGTCAATAAAAGATATTTCAACTTTCATTCAAGGCTACAACTTTAGTTACCGGATAATGGCAACTTATTAAGGTAAAAAAAATCATCATATAATACCTCTGTCTTCTTTGGGGTTTAGTGGCAGAATAATAATTCGGAATCCCCATTTAGATATCACTTGGTAGCTCAAACTTTTTTTTGTGTATATAAAATTTATTTGAAAACAAAATATTACAATTACTTGCCCAGAGACTATAGGCCTAACTTAATATCAACGATGTATGGATAAAATAATAAGTTGATAACTAAAAACAGCAATAATTACTATAACAAATATAAATCTCTAGAGCACAAAATGGGTTTTCAAGTATGTACAAATTGTTAGGTTCGAAGGTAAAAAAATCTAGAAAATATTTAAAATTTAGATCGTAATGTGAATTCAAACTAATTTTGTATATGAGTGTGATTTTAATATAGGTCTCTTATACAGAAAACCATATATATATATATATAGTATATGTATTTATACTATATATATATATAGTATATGTATTTATACTATATATATATATAGTATATGTATTTATACTATATTTATATAAATATAAAATATGTATATTTATCAAAAAACTAAATGTATCCAATCTTTACTGACTGATGTATTTAATAGATTCACATTTTGAGATAAATCATACTCCTCGGAAAGAGCATTTACCTAGGTATATTTTTCGTTGCGCCCCCAATATATACAGAAAGGGGATGTATCCCAAACCAGTGAAAAGTTTCCAAGTGGTGATTTACAACCCCGGTGAATCCACTTGGCTTCTCCTAAACGTTCCCATCCCGCCAAAACAGAGACTAGGACGACTCAGGAATCTGGAATTGAATCTAGAGTGCAATCGGAACATTTCTATATGTAGGGAGAATGATACTATGTTCCCATTTCAGCAACATGCAGAGATACGTAGAGGGGGTTAATGTGGGGGGTTAGTTCAAATAAAAAGAAGAGGAAAGACAAGAAAAAGAGAAATGTAAAGATATAAAATAGACGTAAATGTTATCAGCTATGGTATAAAAGGGAATGCGAATGGGGTTCTATTCATTCCCACGATCTGGAGGAATAAAACTTACCATCGGTAAGTGGTAAAATGTACTTTTAAAAAATTGAATAAAGAGTAAAATGAATAGCAATAAAAGTAAATGATATCGATCACCAAATGAATACCAGCATTAAAATAATATTTTATTAATAGTGGCCTGTTAAAAATTGAGTTTTTTCGATATTTTTTCCTCATTCCTCTTACTACGCACCTGGCCTATATGCTTTAATTACAATATCAATAGTTACAGTATGAATGAGGACGATACACATTTAAAGGTAACTCAGCTGAATGTGTGTGGAGAAAAAATGGTAAAATATTTAGGGGAAAAAAACTCGGTACATCAGGCCAGGATGTTAACACTCACCCCGTCAAATGCAAATCATACAAGATGTGGATAGGATAATTGTCATTAGTGGTGGCCTATGGCCTACTAACTAGGTGAAGGGGCTGGGTTACACTGAATATCATCTCTAAAGGAACTGTGTGGTTACTATTGGGGAACAGTTTTTTCATTATCTGGTTTTTGTGTGATGAATCTTCCCTAAAATATACGACAAATTTGATCAACGCTGGCTCATCGATGTTTACATGATCTCTTTCTTACCATAGCACAGTGGTATATAAACTTTGTTTTGGCCAGTCCACCGCTCGTTTAATTAAAATGTCTGTTGCTGGAAACAATACCGGACAAGATGGAATTAGTTTTAATCTGTTTAATTGGGTGTCAGAAAACACATATTAATTCTGCAGCTCCTGATAGGCCCAGATTTGACCTACATCTTAAAAAAAAGGCCCATCAAAATTACACATATTTAAAAAATACGGTTGGTATCCCTTCAGAGAGAGAGAGAGTGAGTAACCTCTATAATATATTATTGTTCTACATATTTTTTTCTTAAACCTACTGTTTGAAGTAATGGGCGATTGGATATGTAATTTTATTGCAGTTTGCTAATTTTAGTTATACACTATGAAAATGATTGTATAGTGTGTCAATATAGTTTGTATTGCAGGTAAACAGAGGAAAGGTCCAAGGATGTCGTTTAAAAGAGCAGAAAGCCAGTCTAAAAATGTTTTGCAATTATTTGTATAAAAAGTTAATTCGTTTGATCTACTGGATTCAACCTTAATTTACAAAGTTTTTTTTTTTAAAAGGTGGAAGAAGATGTCCTGTCAATTCTTGGTTGCTTACTCAAGACCTTAATAGTTTAAAACAAAAGGGGATTCATTAATAAGTGCAAAACTTAGAACCCTGGATTCGATCATGCTATTATAGCAGAAATTCGAACCAAATATTTTTATTAAGGTTTCCATTTGGCTTTTATTCCTTCAAAAATTAAAAATTAGGATCAAACCAGCTCATCACCATATTTTCCGCATTTAGTTTTTGTTCCAGCTATGATAAACCTGCACTTTTTCAAGTATCGGCGATATTCCATCCACCCATGTTAGTAAATGTAAATTCACTCTCGAAGATCGTGCTTGACAATACAGATTAAATGCATGTGCAATTGATGGTTTTAATACCTTTCTTGCCAGGGGTGGAGTTAAATGCGTCACTCACTATCCGTGCTGCTGTTACCTATGAAACAAGCGTCCAAATACTAAAACAAATACCTTCGGCAATCTCTATTGGCAGTTTGGTCAAATTCCTTTGGAAGTTTTACATAAAACAAGCTGCTCTGGACTGTAGAAACTAAAAATCGAAGGTCCGAATGACCAAAACCTGATCTCCAAGGAAATTTTGTCATCCATCACAATTTCCTATGGTTTAATGGTAGGTTGCGAAATATGTCAGATTTTCCTGCTGGAATGGATATATGGAAAGAGCGATTGCGTATCTAAATTAGAACACCTCTCGCATCATATATACCTTCCGCTTACAAATGCTCCACCCTCCAAATATGACACAACAAGCAGTGTAATCCTTGCTACAATACATAAATACAAGTCAGCTATTAAAAACACTTGATTTGTAAGAAATTTCGACCAACCTCTCTACATAAAAGAAAGCGATATAATTGCATCCAGCAGAGACGATTGTAAATTGAATAAAGTCATACTAAGGCTTGGAAGCATCCATCTATTGATGTATTTTACGGGTGAAGTAGGCTATATAATGAATATAGGTGGGTCCAAACAAATTTTATATGGCGTATGCAAGCACCTCCGTAGATAAAATGTTAACTGGACATGCCTGGGGGAAAGCATTGTGATCTCATATGCTAACCGACCTAGCTTTGTCGAAAATTATACTGAATGAGACAAACTTGACAACAGATGAACATGCATACCTGGAAAATTACTTACTGAATCTCGACGGCCTTAGTTATTTATATTAAATTTAAGACGACTATTTAAAGAAGTAGTTGCACCAGTTTACTGACAGCTTGAATTAACCTTTAGATAGTGGGTCCAACTGCTCAGTTATGGGTTCATTACTTTAATATGTTAACTTAAGTAAGTGCGTATAACCCGAACTGGTAGTAAGACGTGGTGCTAATAATAATAACTTAAGTAAAGCCATTCATTGAGGCCAAGGTTGTTGCACATTTAGAAAGCATACATTTTTCCATGCAGGTGAATATTTCTTTCATGCAAAATAATTCCAACTTTACCTTCAAGACATGTTTAATCTAAAAAAAAAGTTAAAATCCAATGAACATTTCTTATGCTTGGGAAAAATACTTCACCGCCAGGCGTTCAGATCAGTTCTGGGCAAGAATTTGGACTTACATGATAAATAAACAGACCTTAGTGAGATCTATTAAAAGGAAGCCTTATTCATGGTCGAGGTATCAGTGACACAACGCTGTCAAAATTGATTATTTCAATGCCTATTCTGTCAAAAATTTCAGAAGCAATCAAAAATTATTGTAATACTCTCTTTAGTGCCCGCTATTCGTAGGGGTAATCTATAAGTATACTTCATTCACGGTAGGAAATCCTCTCTGAAAGGTCTTTTTTCCTACCAATATCCTATTATATAATAGATTTCTGATAGGGAAAAAAGGCCTTTCATAAAACAATTCCTACGCTGAAGAATCTTTAGCTTTGTTCTTTCTTAGAAAGTAAAATTAACCAAAGGAAGAAGAAACCAAATCTTAAATTATTATAAAATATAAATCATTATTGGTTTAATTATGTGACCAAACGTGAAAAATAGGCAGATTAACCATAATATAATTTTAAAATGGGAATATAATTTAAAATATTGGGTTTTTTTCCTAAAAGAGATAATAAGAAAATTAAAAAGAAGTGATATATATTGAGCTAGGAAGCTGGGAGGCCTACCAGCGTCAAGTCTCTTTCCTAAATGAGGGAAACGGCCGTCAGTAATGTGTGCTAGGTTGGCGTGTAGATGGTGTCGTTAAAGCTGGGAATACCACAACCACCTAACAATTTTGGGGCTGTTACTGGCATAAGTGCCCCTCTGTTATACTAACAGGACCAAACTACCAGACTATGGAAACGCGTCATGAACCAATCATGACATTTGTGGTAATGCTGGTTACACGTTCAAAGAAATGTGTACATGAATGTTAAATGCAATGAAACGTGCCAACAAGGAGTTTAGGAAATTTTTACTCCAGCACAAGGTGTAAAGCAAGGATACACCCAAGGATTCGATTAAAGACAAATTGTACAACCATCGATAGAGTATAGGGCATTAAAGTGATTTTTACGAAACATTGAGAGTAGCCATTTTGTTGGAAATAATAACCGAAGCTTAGAAATGAAATTTAATCAAAATCTTTAGACCCGGTTTGGATAAAATAATTATTTTCTTTTTTCGCCCTTAAGGAAACTACCCTTAATTTAAGGTTTAGATATCCAATTTTAAAAAAACTTCAGGGCAACCCTTTGAAAACATTAGATACCAAGTTTTAGCCTAATCTGTAAAATAGTTTAGGCTCTAGCCCAAGTTATAGACAGACAAACAAACGGACAGACAGAGAGACAGATATACGGCATTGCAAAAACCGCTTTTTTTGATTCGGGGGATCATGAAACGTCGATATTCATCAAAATCTTGATTTTTTTTTTCGATCACCACAATTTCTCTACCTTTAAGGTAGCGAGCGATAAAGTAAAAATACACTAGTATTTCACTTAACGGGCCGAGTTAGGTGCCATTATGCACTATCCCAACCCAGAAGATTGGGGCTCGAAATATTTAAATCCTGGTAGAGTGCACTAGAATTGATTTTTCTAAAAAGTGATTTTCCAATTTATGTCCAAGGAACTAGTGGTGGGTGAGCTTACTCCTAATTACTCTCCCAATAACCCTCCTATACCCTTTATTTAGGTCAATATTCAAGATGCGTGTAATCCGAACGGGTAGTAAAACGCGGTCCTAATAATAAAAGCTATTATTATTATTATTATTAACACTATTCAAGTCATAAGTAATAAAACATAATTATCAAAAAGTTAGTTTTTCGTTTATATTTCCAAATGCTAAACAAATATATTTTAAATATAACTGCACTTGATTTCAGTTGGGGTTTTTTTTTTTTTCACGCGCATGCACTAAAATATACTATGAATTGGAACTCTGATAGATTTAATGATTTGTTTTCTTGCTTGCTCTTAGTTTTGCCCATAACGTATATTATTATTAGTTGTTAACATGCTATGACGTACTGAATCTAGTACAATAAAAAGATTAAAATGTACTGGACTTAAAAATTTGGCCGTTACATTTAAGAAGAAAATAAGAATACATAACTTCCGTGCTATTATTTCCTTCTGTATTTTTTTAAAGCGCCTAGATGCAATTTTGATCATATAGTTAACCTAATAAACAAAATAATATGGGCTAACTTGAAAGAAACGCACCAGTATTGGCCTGAAACAACTCAGCATTCCCACGTTCCAAAAGTTCTACTTGCCATATTCAATACTTTGGCCTCCAAAGTAAGAACAAAACATGCTAACTCTGCCAAGCCTCATTATATAAATAACAGTTTTTCAATTTAGATAATTATTAACACATATCCATAAGGATTGTATGAAATAATATACTCTATCACTATACAATATTTTTGTGATGATTTTTCCTTTTTAAAAACCTTGACAAATATAGTCTTTACTTGATATTTACTTATAACTTAACGAAACAACGAGATTAATTTATTTTCACTAATAGGTAAATAATAAATAATTCAATTAATAAATATGGTGTTTCATCATAAAGGAACTCCAAGACTGATTAGGCATAGTGTTTTCAATTCACTCTGTTAACATAGCAAATATTAAGATGAATGGCTCGCCAAACAAAGCTAAAAACATTAGGAAGCCATTTACCTCCCTCCAACCAACTATTCACCTTTTATACCACAAATATAATCCGTATGACCAAAGAGCCGTCATAATCGTTGTGCTGACAACACATTTCATATCATCCCGTTCTACGGTCATTCTCCTTTTAAAAAAAATCAAAATAGGCCCTCAAATACAGCTACTGTCGCCACCCCCTTCCCCTTCCCTCACCCTCAAAAAGCCACTGAAAAACGCAACAATACCAGTGAAGATTTAATCCATGGACAACATACATCAAGTCCGTGGACGTGTGATTACGAGGGAATCTCGTTCCTGACCCAAAGCCTAAGGGTTGCAGGAAATGGAAAATATAGGAGGAGGGTAGTAGAATTAGGGAGGGGGATAACTTACCCTCTTGTTAGTACACACATGTAAAATAAGTAAAGTAAGGGGTGAAGGATTGGTGGGATTGGAGAGGGTACGACTGACTGAACCCTGTCGCGCCCAACAATCGGTGTTCATAAATCATAATTACCCGGATTGATTAGTTTACGGGTGATAAGCCCTTCCATCAACTGGCCGTCTACTTCGCTCGCAGTCCCCAACAGTGGTTAGAGGAGGGTAGTAACGGTGCCCGTGTGAGGGAGGGAGTGTGGTAACACTGGTCATTTACATCATCAACTGCGACAAACAAGCTTTCCATCAGACTGCCAGTGATACAGATACACTGGTTGGGAGTGGACCACACCGTGACTCGCCAAAACTGAGATGTCGGTCACCATTTATTTTTGTAACACTTTGAAAATCGCAAAGTAATATACTTAGGCGTGTATATCCTTACAAAATAATTTATTTTTATGAATTTTGTGATGTAATATCTAGAGATAAACTACCCGTTTCACAAGGTAATTTTTGTGCACCGTGTCTTATTAACTGCTAGGGCTATCTGCATATTTAAACCTATAAGGTTAGGATGAAGAAATTCTAATTTAGATTAAATGTAACGGCATTTGCGCGTGAAGTGAGTGGAAAAACATAAAAAAAACTAAATATTTCCTGTGGATTTACCAGTTACTGGCCAACCAAACTAGTCTTTGTACATTTATGTAGGTATGCATTAGTATAGTTTGAATTGACATACACCATATAGAATAACTATTACGGCAGTATAAAATATTCCTATACATTTTTCAGTAAAAAGGTAATTTTAATGAATCGCAGGAGAAGTTTTTTTTCCCGTAAAGGTATTGATTTTATTTGTGATACATTAACATATCAAGTCTACAAAATTACCCAAATTTAGTGACACTTTTGTATTCAACTACCAACGTTTAAGTCATTACGTGATTCTGATAAGAGTACGTGAATCACTGTTAATGCTTATTTTAACTTTTGTGCTTAACGTCTTTAGTAATTAAACTGTAAACTTTGAAACTTGGGGTATATAGGGTAAGATAAATTTGTTCTTTCTATACAGGCCATCACTAGTAAGCTTGTGGATAAAGGCCAAGCTATTTTTTTCTTATATGCCAATTACGAGGGGTTCGGGGTTTAAGTCATTCCATAGTGTAATGAGGGTGGTTTCCTTAATTAATTTACAACTCTCCCTCTACGCAATAGAGGGAACATTTCCTTTAAAATCTTCCTTCCTAATTCCTACCCTAGTGTAATTAATTTTCTCTCTCTCAATATATATATATATATATATATAAGCCATACTACACGGAATTATCAACAAGTTTAAGGAAGTATGCAGAACTGAAGTTCAGTGTTCTTTGAGTAATGTTGTTATGTTAGTGTATTTTTATTGTTGAACCATAAGTAACCATTAAAGAGATCAACTAAGGCTGTGTACTGTGTAGTCATTTCCTGGTTATATTATCCCTTCACGTCTCCTGACAAAAAGAATTCACTACCAAAGCAATACTATCTTTAACACTTCAATAGATATCAAGAAACAATCAGCCACGTCATTGCATAGCCTCCTAGACTATCTCTATTTCTGCACTTGGCCTCATTTTATATCACCCTCAGACTGACAATCTCATACAACCTGAGGTTATTATCGCATGATGACTTCTAACCCTTTCTCACGCACAAACCTCTACATCAATCTAGCATTTATCATCCTCAACTTTTCCCGCGTACTACCCTAAACCTATTTCTCGAATATCATACTAGTTTTATTTTCACACAACACCCTTTTACACATTTAACACTCTCAGCTACGTTCTCACATTTCATCCTTAAAAATGTACTTCCAAAACCTCCTTAGCCAAGTTCTCAAATGAAGCCTTAAACTTTGTCTTTGCATAATTTCCTCAACCTCGCATTCACATACGGCTCTAAGTACGGTCTTATTTTCAAACGTCTTACTGTTATGACATCACTACGCGCAGGAGCGACCGGAGGTAAATTTTGTGCCAGGGCGGGATTTATTTATTGGTGCCCCCTATACAGGTTGTGTATTAATTTGTGTCAAATTTCTTGGGGGGAATTCCTATCGACCCAACATTATGAAAAGTTCATATAGACATGGGTCTAGACATTATTATTATTATTATTATTATTATTATTATTATTATTATTATTATTATTAGCACCGCGTCTTACTATCCGTTCGGGTTATACGCACTTACGCTAATGTGTAGATGGTAGGGTGATTGTGAGATGAAATGGAGGACCTACAGTTTAACGTGGAATCCGAACCACGGTGGAGGCCTGGCATTCCCCAATTCACAAGATGTCTTGTTAGAGGTGAAGGAAGGGTTTGGTAATCAGATAAATCAATGCCGAGACCGAGGATTGAACCCCGGACCCCCAGCACAGAAGTCCAACACCTTACCCCTTGCCCAGGAAACATTTTGCAAAGCACCTTCAATTATGTTCGAACTTTGTTACCCCTGAATTGCAACGTAAGGGAATGGATACCAACAACATGTTGTTTACGCAAGATGGGGCAAAGGCCCACACAGCCTAAACATTAGCCTACTCCGAGGACCGACTACCCTTCGGCCTGCCGCCTAACTCCATCACAACCCAGGTGGTCGGCACAGACTTTTTCTAGTGGGGCATGTTAAAGAGTCATGTTTAGGCGACTCGCACAAAAATAATTCAGGACCTTAAAGGAAGAATTGTGGTGTGGATGTTGAAGCAATTCAACAAGAGACATTGCTCGAAATTTCCTGTCAAGTTTCAAGGTGTGTATATAACAATGTATTACATATAATGCTGTCCAGCTTAAGGACATTGTTTTTTTTTAATGAATAATTAAAGGTTATGTAAAAAAATGACTAATATTTTGTTGTTATTTTAAGCTTGAATTGAAGACTTAATTAATTAAAAGAGTAAAGCTATAGTGTTATTAAATGTGTCAACACTTTCTGCCCTACCTTGTATGATCTTTTCTTAATGACACAAAATTAATATACACCCTGTATAACTGCGGTATAGTAGGAAAATATGAAAATAATCCCCAAATCTAAGATCTCCAAACCTAACGTAGCCAGACCATGATAGAGAAATAATCCCCAAACCTAACAACTCCAAACCTAACGTAGCCCGGGCGTGATAAAATAATCCTAAGGGAAACTCCACAAATTTAGGTTGGTAATAATACTCCAAACGTTTTACTGAGAGAATGTATGAAAATAGTAGGAGTTACAAAGAACACTATAAGAATCTATTTGAAGGAGAATGTATTTGTATTCATTTTTTACCAGGCCTAATAAAATACTTTGATATAATGAACGGATTAAGAGTTAATTGTAAAAGACAATTTTCAGGAGCATTTTTTTTTAAATGGTGTGTGTAAAATAACATTTAAGAGTGGCACTATATATTTTTTACTCACAAAAAAATTGCCAAATTACATGCAAGTATCCAAAAGTGAACGATTGTTATGCTTAACAACTCTATTATTACGCGTGGGTTGTAGGGTTATGGGATTATTTTTCTAACACGCACAGGTTATGCTAGGTTAGGTTGGTGGTCCGTTTGGCACCCCCTAAAACAGGCACCCTGAGCAGCTGCCTCTGACTACGCGGCTTAATATATAATTATTTTTAATTAATATGTACTGTACTTACTCACCGGCTATGTGCGAGTTATATGTCGAAAGATATATAAAATGTAAGCAAGTGCATTACATTGTTATCAAATCAAAATAAAGGATTTTTTTTATTAATTGTGAACTTTTAAACATTAAATGAAAGTCTTCCAATTACCTAAATTCAACCAGTAATGAAGCCTGGCAATAACAATATTGTCGCTTCAGGGGCATGACAAATTGGCCTCTAAGTACTAAAACTCTATACCCAGGACATGATCTTAGTCTTTAAGTCAGATATGAACACCATTCTACCCCTATTTCTGTCATCCTATACTACCCTAAGTATCATTCTATCATAAAACACTAAACCTAGTTTTCATTTAACGCCATCTTCTACGTTCTCAATAAATACCCAACACCCTAAGACCGTCTGAGTATATAATCCATCGACTTCTCCTTAGTTACTACCTTTAGCCTCATACTCGCATACCCATCAGCCTAGTTCCCACATACCTCTCTAAAGTGCATTTACACGAGGCCAGTTGATAGGCAGATTTGACTGGCGTTAGTTGACTGTCAGTGAATGAATGAACTGTACATTTTCAGTGGCCCATCCACACAGAGTTTAGACCATGCAGGTTTGATGGCCGGGCCTGTGAGAATGCAAATATCACATTGAACCACTCCAAAACAGACACATAAACATCATCTGACCACACCCCGAACTTTCAGTTTTATTTATTTTCACTGGCTTCCCATTATATGCAGCCGTAATGTTTTAATTTTAGACATGCCATGTATTGCAGTGTCACGTGCGTCTCTGTTATTAAACAACTGATAGAAATGTTTCTACAAAACTGTTCTATCGTTTGTAGAGGTCAATGAATTTTCTTCGTACACTTTGTATGTGTCATAGAGAAAAAGTTTTAAAAAAATACAGGGGGCTGAAAAGAAAGGCACACTGCAGTTCCAATATGATACAACACACTGATGACAATTGACAAAAAAATTGGGATGGGGGATGCCAGTGATTAAGCCAACTGGCTCAAAACCTACTCCTCGGTTAAGGGGCCGGTCCATAAAAACATTGTATTACAAAATAAAAGATTGTGACAGAACTGATCTATGGATTTGAAATCAGTTTTCACCAATGAAAAGAGATTTATATTATCTAGAACGAATACTCTGTATAACTTTTACTAATCATACTAATTAAACTATAGAATGAAAACTATCACATTTTCAGCCTCGCACTGTTTTACTTATAATGACTTCGTCAAGTTAAATATTTAAAATTGAATTTTACTATATAAGCAGAACTATTTTTACTTCAATTTTCTTGTATTAGAATTTTTATTTATTTTTCCATTATTTTTTTATTTAAAAAAAATGAATAACTACTTTAACAAGATTAATATTGATGCACGTATTAATGTTGGAAAAAGAAGAAATCAAAAGGCTGGATAGTATTTGTTTCATCGTTTTAGTTATTTATTTCAAATTTATTAGTTTAATACTAAGCTTTAAAAGCTTATTTATAAAATTAAAATTTGAAATAGTTTGGTAACCGTATTGTAACGCTACTTGTAGGAATACGGGAACTACTTGTACCGTTTAGCAATTTAAAAGGGTCTTCCATTTACAGCGTTGCCACGATCGTTTTACAAGTGACAAGACAAACCATTTATTCCAATATTGTGAAGCTTTACAATTATGTTCCTACTAATTTAAATCTCAAATAGGAATCAATGTATTCGACTGAGTGTGGTAGGCGTACAATTTAAGCATCGATATTTAAGGTGCTAGAATAGTCAAACAGAAATTCACAAACATCCTGTAATTTTTAAATGTTCGTGGGTTGAGATGTGTGTGTGTGTGTGTGTGTATGTGTGTGTATACGCACGTGCACGCATGAGAGTTGGGTGAGGACAGCAGTGCACTTAATTGTTCTTTTCCTCCCCCTTTGCTTAGTTCAACCCCCACCCCTTTTGAAAGGTAGTAGGTATCGTAGTTTAGGTTGAGACCTAAAGTTGACAGTAGAAGCAAGGAAATACTTATTGATTCAAACTAATTTTTAAAATGTATTCGTTGCGCGTGGTGGACACATAATTGAATATTAATCTTTTAACTCGTTAATTGAAAATGTTTTTATATTTTCTAAGCACCTCGTCTTACTAACTGTTCACAATGAATAAATAGCTCATATTATTGTATTCAAAAACAAATTAGCTTATAATCCGAAACTGAAAATATGGATGAACATTAGTTAATAATAGTAAATCTATGTTATTGAATACATACCTATTTTTGTTTTTAAACTATTTAATTTTACTGAACTTAATATTATTTAGAATAATATTGATAACAAATATTAGCCTTTTTACTTACTCATACATAGGCTAAAATTATGGTAATCATGGGTATTTTCGGCCTCAAGATTATGATTGCTCTAGCGTTCTACGTGGTCCCAAACTTTTAAAAAGATTTGATATAACATACATCCATATATACATATATATGTGTGTGTGTGTTTGACTTGTAAAACTTTTGAGGCACAATAATAGGAAAATATACAAATGATTTTACAAATTAAACTAATGAAACTTAATCAATTTACATATTCGAATTTTAGATTAGTTAAACAAATACAAGCTTTAGTTGTGAAGACGGTTTTAGAGATGACCATAAAGTATATGTACACCCCCTATCATTAAATAAAATATTTTACATTACATAATGTTATAAGCAGCAGGGTGACCTGGTGGTCTAGGGGTAAGGTGTCAGACTTCTATGCTGGCGGCCGGGGTTCAATCCTCGGTCCCGGCAAAGATTTATCTGATTACCAAACCCTTCCTTCACCTCTGACAAGACATCTTGTGAATGTGAGGAATGCCAGGTCTCCACCGTGGTTCGGATTCCACGTTAAACTGTAGGTCCTCCATTTCATCTCACAATCACCCTACCATTACACATTAGCGTAAGTGCGTATAACCCGAACGGGTAGTAAGACGCGGTGCTAATAATAATAATAATATAAGCAGCACTCAAAAATTTTAAAAAATATGTACATTATACAATCGACCCTAAGAAAATTACCTTACTAATATGAAAAGCTATTTGAAATACACATTACATGGACAGAAATATATTTTTAAAGAAATAAAAAATGATTTAATGAAATAGTATACTACATACACACTATATATTGTGTAAGAAGAAATGAATGACCAACATAAATAATTCGATATGAAATTATTTCTTTTAGTACTGTGTTTTACTACCCATTTGGGTTATACGCTTATGTACTAATTACGCTCATGGTTTTGGGTTTAGGAAGTTTATATTTATCGGAAGTGTGCCCACATTTGCGAGGAGGGAAAGTGGGAAACCTTTTTGGAAAAACCCTTCAGTATACTTGACAGAGATACTAACCTCTATCTCCCCGTCATCGTCAGTCTAGTCTACTGTGAGAGTAGCGTGTTAGACCACGCGGCCACCGAAGTGGGTGACATGAAATTAAATGTGTCATTCGAACATTTCACCAATAGTAACTTCCATTATATTTTTTAGCTACAGGTAAGCAATTAAAGTAAAATAAACATAACAATGAAATTAAAATACATAAATGATATAGTATAGTAAATAAATGGTACGACACAATCGCACAAACTTTATCATATTATGTAAAATAATCTTGTTACTCAAAATAAACAGTCTTTATGAATAAATTTTAAAACAAATTGTTCAAATATGGCTATTTAACCAAATTTAAACTCTTAAATATAAATTATTTGTAAACTACCCTAAAATTATTCGTTATCATGCTATGAAAAACTTAAAATTTGAATTCAATCTTTAAGATCAATTTTAAGAAAATTAAAATTTTATATCATTCATCATAGCTAAACAACCCTTATAATAATTTATTTTAGATAAATAAATATACATTAATATTGATAATGCAAAATAGTCCCGTGTTTTCAGTTTTGAACCTAATCATTAGAGCCATTTAAAAAAAATCTAACGTTACAAAATTAGGTAATTAGTTTACTACTAGAACTGAATGCTTTTTTAGAAAAACAAATATATATAATATATATATATATATATATATATAGTAGTATATATATATATATATAAAACTACTATAACTGAAAGATTTTTTTTTAGAAAACATATATATACTATTTCTGATTGTATTTGCATTATACTAATATTATAAATGTATAATTTTTATTTTTCATTATGTGTCGTAAGTAATATTTATTAATGAAAAAATTAAAATATTTCTATAATTATTGGTCCAATAAAATGTTTTAGAATAAATCAACATTAGCCTAATATATAATGTTTTAAAGTAAAACTGTACGTATGCATAAGTACTATGCATTTTTCACCGTTACAAGGTATCAAACAAAGGACTTGAGACACATAGAGATAAAAATTTTGAAGTATATCTTTTGTAATTTTTTTTTGCAGGGGTGGCTTGCGCCCAAATAAGTAAGGGTGCTAGCTATACCGGGAATTCGGTTACTAGAACCTTATACATATCTTCATGAAACCATCCAATAGTGGGTTGGAAGCCGAGTGGAGATGAGAAAGAGAAGAGTCAAAATTTGTTACAAATATTTAGGACTTTTTTTTTAAACCAAGTTTAAGTGTCCGTTCAGGTTGAACGATTAAATTTTTTCCTTTTATAAAAAAAAAAAAAAGTGACCTGGTAGTCTAGGGGTAAGGTGTCAGACTTCTTTGCTGGCGGCCGGGGTTCAATCCTCGGTACCGGCACAGATTTATCTGATTACCAAACCCTTCCTTCACCTCTGACAACACATCTTGTGAATGTGGGGAATGCCAGGCCTCCACCGTGGTTCGGATTCCACGTTAAACTGTAGGTCCTTCATTTCATCTCACAATCACCCTATTATTACACATTAGCGTAAGTGCGTATAACCCGAACGGGTAGTAAGACGCGGTGCTAATAATAATAGTAGTAATAATAATAATAATAATAATAATAATAATAATAATAATAATCTAAAAAATGCCACGACTTACTACCCGGTTTGGGTTGTACGCTTCCAATTATGGTTGTAGGTTTAAGTAATAATTACGCTAATGGTTTAATGAGTGAGGAGGGTTAGGTTTATAGGAAGTGTACATGACTTTGCGTGGAGGGAGAGTGGAAAACAATTTTGGAAAAATCTCTCAGTACACCCGACCGGGATTATAACTCTGATCTCCATGTCATCAACAGTCTAGTGACTCTAGTTTAACATGAGAGTCACGCCTTAGACCATTCGGCCACCGAAGCAGATACGTATATATTTATTATTCTTAAATAACAGGGATAATGCAGCAAAAATTTAGAGAACGTGTGCCTACATTTTCATGAAGTGAGAATAGGGAGACTATTATGAATAAAAAATTTAGTACACCGAGCCGAGATTTGAACACATAATTTCCCGTCAACAGAAAAACCATTCTAGACAAACATTAAGTTTAGGGTGCGTGGCCACATATGAGGGTGTACCTTAATTAAAATAAAAGCTAACGGAGACTACTTGTTATAAAATAAAACAATTAAGAGTATCGGTAGAATAGGCATAGCATAACCAAACGATGCCGCCAGAGATGCTGTGAAGTTCACCTGTTTAATATGATTATGCTTATGTCCACTATTGGTAGGTAGGCTTATCGTAACCAAAGGGTGCTGACATATTGACAAGTAATATGTCAATAATCCTGTAACTCATCCTCCCACCTAACGACCTCCACCCCCTGATGTAACCTATCGTCAACCTCCCCTATGTCCCCAACGTTCTATTAAAAAATGTAGGGATCTGGTATTGTTCTTTGAACCTTCTGCGCCTCAACCGTTTAGTCAAAATTGTTGATGTTAAACTGAGGTAATTCTGAATATTTTAATTTGGAATGTCAAAATAATATATTTATTAATTTTTTCGTTACATAACATGTTAAACATACTTAGGAAGCATTCGACACAAAAAACATATTAGCTTAAATTAAATAATTAATTAAAAATATAAAAATAATTGGAGGGATCAGAAATCAAACTCTCAAGGCTAAGGTGTACGGTAAAAGCAACATAAAGAGACTGCCATCTTAACCGCTGGATCCCCGAGGGTATTAAATTAAAAGATAAAAGTTAAGCTATATCATTCATGAGAAATAAGTTATATACCAACTTAACATGTTTCTACGTTTGAGTTAATTAACAAAAATATTTTAAAACATAAATAATTATATATCAGTACTAGATAGCTGTTGCCCGCGGCTTTGCTCGCGTGGAAGTTGATTATATACAAATACGAAAATATACATATGTATTTACAGATTAATTTAAAATATTACGTTACGTTGATGACCATAACTTGACCTCAGATCAAAAATAATGCAAGTCCGATACAAACTTTCACCCCCTTTTTCATCTCTTATTAAATCAAATTTCCAAAATTCCTGAAACACGTATTTATTTGTTTTACGTCAATAACCGAAATACAAAATTTTGTTTATGTAACTTTCAAAATGACGGACTTTCATACATATTATCATACATATTATCATCCCTTATTTTGACCCCTTTGGGGTGGAATTTTCTAAAATCCTTTCTTAGTGGGTGCCTACATAACAAAATGAATATACAGTCCGAATTTCATGCTCGTAGCCTTGATAGTTTGCGCTCGGCGATGATGAATCAGTCAGTCAGTCCGATACAAACTTTCACCCCCTTTTTCATCCCTTATTAAATAAAATTTCCAAAATTCCTGAAACGCGTATTTATTTGTTTTACGTCAATAACCGAAATACAAAATTTTATTTATGTAACTTTCAAAATGACGGACTTTCATACATATTATCATCCCCTATTTTGACCCCTTTGGGGTGGAATTTTCTAAAATCCTTTCTTAGTGCGTGCCTATATAACAAAATGAATATACAGTCCGAATTTCATGCTTGTAGCCTTGATAGTTTGCTCTCGGCGATGATGAATCAGTCAGTCAGTCAGTCAATCAATCAGGACATGTTATTTTATAAGTATAGATCAACCTAGTGGAGGAGCACATTCCTGAAGATTTTTTAACTTAAACCTTATTATTTTATCGAGATCGAGAGAAAATAAAAGAATAAAAACAGAGTGATCAGGTATGATTTTATCTAGCTACCTTAAGATTATGAGCCCACCATCATAATCATTAACCATGAAAGTAATTTATGTAATGAACTATTTATTCACATGTCTGCCTTAAAGTCCTTTAATATTTAATACCTATTAAATTAGTATTAAATCAACTTATCTCATTATAACTACAAATACAATTATAGCCCCAGGAATAATATTAATTTGGTAAAGGAATGAGGATAAATCCTTTGCTAAAAGCTTCGTTTGGCAAAGGGTTCAGCTATGACTAGTCGTATCTAACATGGAGTAAATTTGCATAAGCCATTTACTCATTTAAAATATATATTTTATATGTCTTCCCATGGTGGAATCAGTCAATACATTTCTCTAGTGTGAAGGGTTAAGCTGTGACTAGTTATATCCTACATAGTGGATATTTTGGTTAAGCCATTTACTCATTGAAAAATTATTTTTTATAAGTTGTCCAATGGTGGAATCACCCATGACACGTTTCCTTAGCGTTAAGATTCTAGCTATGACTCGTAATATCTAACATGGAGGCACTTCCGCTTTGAAAACAAACATTCATTTAAAAAAATATAAGTTGTACCATCTGTCATAGCTTGGTTGATTCGGTTATGATGAAACATCGAGCAAATTCTGGTGCAGAATACACCTTCTAATCATTATGTATACTTTATAAACTTTTTATCCTTAACTTCTTCTCTTAGAGGGATAACTCCCAATATTCTTGGGCGGCTAGCCAAAGCTCTAAAATACGAGTCTATAACGACCAATTCTTATGAATATAACATTTTCATCCTTAAAAACTAAGAGTGTATATTATCATTCTTGAAGATAATCTAGATGAATATTGAACTTATGTCTTAGATATAAATACTTGCTACCACACCTCCCCATTGGAGAAGGGAGTCATCCCATTTCTTTGACCAGGATAAGGCATGTATGCCATTCTCTTAATGATATGTTATTATTATTATTATTATTATTATTATTATTATTATTATTATTATTATTATTATTATTATTATTATTATTAGCACCGCGTCTTACTACCCGTTCGGGTTATACGCACTTACGCTAATGTGTAATGGTAGGGTGATTGTGAGATGAAGTGAAGGACCTACAGTTTAACGTGGAATCCGAACCACGGTGGTGGCCTGGCATTCCACACATTCACAAGATGTCTTGTCAGAGGTACAGGAAGGGTTTGGAAGTCAGATAAATCTGTGCCGGGACCGAGGATTGAACCCCGGCTGCCAGCACAGAAGTCTGACACCTTACCCCTAGACCACCAGGTCACCTTTTCTCTTAATGATATAATTAACACAGTTAAGATATTTAAAATTTGGTTTATTGACATAATTTTTTTTTTAGCTTTAAAAATGACCTCCCTCAGTCTTCCTCTCTTGCTAGCATCAACTGTAGTCCTTCAAAGGTAAAGATTAGGGTGATGCACATTGTTAGTGTTTATTCTTCTCAACAGGTGAACTCTCAGATCCCTTGCGTTTAGGAAAATATATTAAGCTCTCAATAGTTATCTTCTTACCTCTAGTTTTAGGAGTAAGCTTGGTCTCTTCATAAGTTATGAGTTAAGCTCCAAACAAAGTTTCTTCATTCTCAATAATTAACTTCTTAGATTGAGGCTTGGGAGATTGGCTATTCAATCCAACAGCTCAGAATTAAGACGTTTACTTAAGTCTTCGTGTGGAAGGGTTGGCCAGGTTAAGTTCAGCATCCACTTCGTCGTGTCAGGCACAGAAACATGAAAATTGTTATAAATCGATGTGAGGTCTTCACTTAATGAATAGAGCGATGATGTGGAAGATATAACCGATCACTGAACCCTCATCATTTTGTATAGCACCCTTAGTTAATTTGCAAACGTTCTGACCGATGAAAATAAAACACTTGAAACAGTCATGGAGGAGTCTTTAATTGCTTATACACATTCGTAGAACGTACCTGAATGAGTGGATAACTTTCTTACATAGCGTAGGTTTTTAAGATATCTCAGTGAATTCGTAAATGACAAAATTGTAAATATAGGTAATTACACTTTGAAGCCAAGATATATCTTTACACTTTGAATGAGAATCTCAGCTAATGCTATACATAGTCGTTTTAATTCTAAATATAAATATATAATAAATACAAGTTTATTGTAGGGTACTTCACCACTATCCAGTCAAGTCAATGATGACGTCGTGACCTAGTCAACATACATTTTGTTTCATGGTAAGTTACGCTCGATCCCGAATGGTGGTAGAAGCATGTAGTTGACTACAATAGGTAAGCTATTATTAGAAAATTGATGTATAATGGCAGCCTCATTCAAGAGGAAGACACCCATGAACACTTGTATGTGTATAGACAATTTTAACTAAATGAAAAAACAAAATTTTCGTATTATTTATTAGTCTAGCTTGGTCACGTCACTATTGTAGGGGTTTTAGTGAAATAAGTGATCATGCCAGATAAGGTAAAAAGCTTATGTATTTAAAGGAATATTTTCCTTGCATTCAAACTTGATTTGATATATTATAATGCTGTCATTGAGATTATCTTCCTGTCGAGTTAAGACGAACACGAGTATGAGAGCAAGAGACCTGAAACCTGATGGATCAAGTAATGACAGAGTAAATATCGTTCCCTAGTGTGAAGTTTGAAAATTAGTATAGTCGTCTTACAATTTGAAGAATGAATCTTGATCTAAAACTAGGATTTAACCGTAATTGAACATGAATATATTTAAGTAGAATTTAGCTAATCGTAGACGATAATTATGGGAAAGACTTTTATCTATAGCTTTCGTATTCTTTCGACTAGTCTGTAGAGCAAAGACCACTTAACGGGGATCTTTCTATAAGAATATATGTTTTAAAATGTTGTGTATAAATAAAACATTAGGGTATTCTTACAGTTCCCCAGTACTAAATTGTATATCGAGGATCCTTCCACTCTTGATAAATTGAGCAGATTTTGTCGATAGATATCATCAAACTTTATATGAGGTAGAAGCCATGATATTTAACCTAGCTTTATTTTAGAAGGTGTATCTACAGCAGGAGGTCATATGCTTTGTAAGTCATTATTTATGGCCGTTGATCGAAAAAGTGATAGCTATCGTTTTTCATTGATGACCATACGAGTAGAGTACTCGGCGAGTCTCAATATGAGTTTAAGTGTGATGCATACATCAAAGATACCCGAAGCAGTATCTAAATACACTCCTTCAAACTTCGATACAAAATTTACAAGGTATGACTGCTCCCGTTACCATATAAAGATATTTCTTGAGCAGAGCTGAGATACACAAATATCTCTATTGTTCAAAATTTACATCGTTAATCTCGTAGGCAATTCTTGAAAAGCGATTAAGAAATAGTTCATTGTTGAATCTTGAAGTACTTCCAAAATCTCCTGTATTCAGTAGAAATCTTCAATTGATATGCAGCATAAAACGATGAGCAAGCGTGTATAATATTTCATGTTGAATAAATATCATGAGATCGTTCCCGTTAGATAATGTTTCATATATATATAAAGCGAAGGAATGATTCTTGAAGCTGGTTAGAGCCATTTCTAAGACTGCAGAGTCTCCAATATTCTATATATCAATAGAGTCATCCATTATTTTTGCAGAGAGTATCCCAAACGTCGTAAAAACACTTTATTGCTAGATGTTAATGAGTCCATTGATCTTATCTCTATGTAAAGCAGTGAAGCGTTATCCTTTTATATCTAGCACAAGAAACATAACTTTTAAGTTTCAGATGAATTAGTAATGAAATAGTCTCGTCCCTAAAGTTGAAAATTTCTCCTCGCCCAACGACTAGTTACACAGAAATAGACTATACTACTCGTTTCGTGACTGGAAAATGAATTATAATGTTTGGATATTCCACGATCCTATAGCCTGGAAGGACTGTCTATCTGAACTCATGCAGAGTTTGACTCAGTTCTCTGCTAAAATAAACTCCACAGGCAGGACTATATTTTACCCTAATTATGTTTACGTGTAGGATATTCAAAGTTGTATTCGAAACGAAAGTCTTTCCAATTTCCAACACAGTTGCGTTAAACCCGAACGGGGAGTCGAAAGTATTAAGTTGGTAAAGTCAACTTTCTTCAGAACAGAGGATATAACTCTTGAAGGTGATCAGTTAACCGATGATTTTGAGTTTTACGTATACATCCATTTATCTTCTTAGATATCATTAGTGTCTGGAGGTATGGTATCCTCTTTTGCTCCATTTTAAAATTTCTGATTACATTCCGCAATGTTCATTATAGTGTTGAATGCAGTGAGATTAATAAATACAATAATTCATTCTTCTTCATGGTTCTTATCTCCCAATATGATCTCAGAAAAATATTTCTCTATGAGTTGAAATTTGATCTATCAATGTTATCGTCAGAGATATATGTACTTGGATCAGTTCTTATCGCCGGTATTTATGCTTAGGAAATCTTGACATAGATAGCCACAAAATACAGTGTTTGCTCTTGGTATCGATCGTGATTATAGATATTGATTATGCATATTCTCCTGAGGTTTGCACGAGTTCAAGAAGATATTTTAGAACGTCAAAACTACAACAGTATTCAGCCCAACCTCATACTATGTATACGCACCCAATACTTTTACCACTATCCCTAAAGAGATTATCGCACACTCTTTTATACATATAAGAGTAATAGGTAAATCAGCTTTAGAAAAAACCTCTTTAGTGAGGAATCTTTAAATATTAATGTACTTCCATATAAGTTTTGTTAAGGGTCTTTAAGGTAGCGTATCAATCAGTCGTTTGAGTATGGAAGAAGATACATCACTTTACCCAAGGCAATCGCTTCAAGTCCACGATTATGTCTTTGAGCTTCACTCGAATGATTCGTGTTCTCTTTTTCACAATTCACTGCTTTCGAAATTCCTGCAGTACCTCCTACAGATGCACCTAAGGCTTCTATCAGAAGAAGGATGAGTAAGAATCCACCCTTCTTGCTCTTCATTCTTTTATTCGTACGATGATGAGTATTCCTTCGTTTATGGGTCTTCTACTAACGACGGTGTCCTTTCACTTAGCCATCGCCCACGTTGACTTTAGTTTTAATCGCACTAGTCACAGCCCAATAAGCTTCTTCCTCACTCACCTTTGAGCTTAGTGAGAGAAATCTTTTCCAGGCCTTCTCAACAAGCACTTGATCATCAGTATGTTTCCCTGTAAGATCTTTAACTTCAGAGTAGGCGAAATCATGTTCTTTAGGACCGATCAAGTTTATTAACATCTATTTGTATCAGTCCAAGTAGCAACGTATTTCTCAAGTCCTCTCGCTCGTGGATGAGATGGGACATTTTTCATACTCTGATAGTTCAGAGATCCCTCCCCCAAACGAGAAGAAGCCCAACTTGGTGTTAATATTAAATGATGTTGCATGTGATAAACTAAATAATATACAAGCTTATTTCAGTCTATGTATACTTACTCGCTAATACCCAATAAGATGCTAAGCGATAACGCTAATCGTACCATCAGTTTCAAGATAGATTATATGAAATTGAGAAACGGCTATGAAGATCACGCGAATACAACATTACTTTTCAGAAGATTAAGTATATATGTGCATTATACTGGAAGAACATAAACGATTCTCTGGTTTTAATAAAGATCATATTGATAAAGGCCACTGTAGGAGCAGGTAGGATTTCTTTATGTTGAATTTTTAATATATAAATCCTCAGTTGAAGATAATATGTCATGTCATCCATTTTGAAATTTTATCTTAGCCTCTTCAGACATTTATTCATTGGAAAATCAGATGTTAATTTATCGCTTTTAATCTTCAAGGAAATTTCATTGTAGGATCTAGATGGCTTTTAAACATTGATAATCCAGTTCGGTGATATTCTATATGTAGTAACGAACCAATACTTGCTCTCAACATTGTAAAGAATATAATCTCGAAACGTACGGCTACTTTAATTGAGAATATTGATAAGAATCGGGCTATGATGATTAACTTTGAAACCATCAGCTCGCAGAGTTTGTAAAAGGTAAGTAATATGTGTCTTCAGCAGGAAGATGGTCTTGATTAATTATTTATTAATTAATTATTTAATTGATTCCTTGAATCCTAAGCTGAAAAAGTTGAAAACATCTAGAACCCAAAATTAAACGATTCATACCGATTGATATAATATGAAGATATATCTTATCTGTTAGAGTGACGGAAGAAGATCAATATTATGATGCCGGTGGATCAGTCCTACGTATAGCAGAGAATCGACCCTATTATAGAATGCTGCATATAAACTTTACGTGGACATGAATAGTGCTAGAGGTTCCATCTACATCTATTTGGAATATAAACCTATCATACAAGATTCAAAACACCTTGGACTGACTTTAACAGGTGGAGGCTGACCATAAGTTCAAGTAATCAGGCGTTGTTTCATCAGTAATCATGAATTTGAACAACATTGTTTACCCAGTTAAACTTAGTGCTTTCAGAACAATAACTTTTGAGATTTCAGAAGATTATGCAATATCTTTCATGATAAAGAAAATTTCGGAAGTACCTCTAACGCTGCATGTAGAGCTATGTCTTATTTCTTTTTGGCGACGTAATTTACATAGGATATCATAAAAGTGAGTAGGATTATTAAGGGGAAATATAAGTAGTTGATTGATAATTTTCATGAGTCAGATATTAACGCTCAAGAAACCTTTAAACCGATCATTGAACACCTATAAACATTACACAAGATGGTGGAGATGACTTCTGGAATATTTGAACCTGAAGCTGTTGTGGGTTGATGTTCCAGTAGAGTATATGCGTAACTAACACTTATTGGAAACTTATTTTTACTCCTCTCACAAACATTTTGATCAGACTTAAAGTGTGCATTATGATGGGAAAATTACCACTTTAGGTAAAACCCGTATCCGGTTTAATATGGACAATGGAACTCTACATTTAAATAATAATAGGATACCTTACACTAGAACCCTATTGGAACTACTCGTCAGAAATAAACGGATGCATTATACCGAGAAGGATCTTGAAGTCTGGAAGACGATGCTTGAAGAGACGCATGTTCATTGTCTAAGCAATGCGCCTCACACACGTATCAAGATATGTACCATAGAAAAGTATCTGCGAATAACTACACCCTTATTTGAAGAGTGGGATGAGCTTGAGGTAGAACGTTTGTTCATGATTGAGTGCGGAAGAGGGGTTTATTATAGCTATTGGAATGATCCGATTGAATTGGTTGATCGGGTTTATCTCTTGCAGGCTTAATCCAGAAATGGACATTCCTAACATGAGAATGAGATCGTTTATATCATTGAAGAACTAAGAGGGGCTGGCATCATCCTATAAAACGTTTATTACACACCTATTAACCTCATAATCACTACTACCAAAGAAGATATCACACACGAACTTCATCAACCTACACAACAACGTTATGCAAGAAGACATGCTAGCATATGAAGATTAAATGAACTGTTTCAGGCTGATATGGTTGTGATATTACCTTACTCAAAATTGAACATAGACTATATGTATATTTTGACTGTCATCAATATTTATTCAAAACGTGATTGGGTCATACCTGTTAAGACTAAAACTGGATGTAAAAATATCGCTGCTATGCTTTCTTCGCGTGACTGCAAATTTTTTCCCTGCAAATCGTCATATCTAAACAAATAACGGATCTGGGTTTTATAATGTCAATCTTAATGCTCTTATGAAATGGAAAAGGATGAACAATTAGTCTACGCTAAAGCTAGCGTCGTAGAACGATTTAATTGAACCCTACAGAAAAAATGTGGACAAGATTCAACTCTAAAGCGTCGTATTACTGCATCGATATGCTCTATTCATTACTCGATGAATATAATAGTAAAATTCACTCAACTATCATGATGAGATCTATAGATGTCAAGGATAGTGAGTGGTCTTCTCCAAATGTTTATGCACGTTATAAAATTGTCGAACAAGTAAAAACTCAGTTAAAGTTGGAAATATAATTTTTATCAGCAACCATTAGGATGTTTTTACTAAGGGATATGCGATGAACCTGTCCACAGAACTGTTGACGATACGTAAGTTTGTTGATCCGAATCCTTGAACTTTCTTGCTTAAAGATTTGAAGGAAAAAACTATCCTGGAGATATCCTTCAGGGACTTAAGAAAACATCGTATCCAGACGTTTACTTTACTGAAAAGGACTTAAGACAAACTGAAGATAAGGCCTATGTTAAATAATTGCTCAAACTCGACATTTTTCATATTTATTCATCAATGTAGCTAATATTGTATGATTTTTTTAAAAATAAATCTTATTTGATTGTAATGGTCGTTAGTCTATTCTTTCTCTACACTTATCGTAGCCCATTATTTCTCCAAAACATTAATGGAGCTTGTTTGGTAGCACCTGTATCAACATTTCCTCAAGGAATGTATTAGATAATTTAACGTTACTGCCTCTTGATGTAGCAAAGCATCTACGTCGTATGCTGTAGAAGATGTGTGTGAAATATATGAAGAGAGAACGAGAGAGTGATAGGTATACTCCGGTAAATGAAAACCATGCTGACAGGTTCAGACAGTCTAGAAGAATTAAAATGGTCATGACGTATAGGAAGACGTCAACGTCAAGTCTCGTTGAAGAGCTTGGTGACAGGTCCTGAAAGGATAAGGGAGGGGAGAAGGTTGACGAGGGCTTGCAAAAGGGGGATGTCTGGTTGTAGCGAGAAGGAGGGATGGATAGGAGGAGGGGGTGGAAGGATGAATGACGATTGACTCCTTACAAGCCGACATGTCGGCACCCTTTGGTTATGGTATGCCCACCTAACAATAGTGGCCATAAGGACTAACAGATTAGAACAATTAACTTCGCGATCTCTCTGTTGGCATCATTTGGTTAGAGCATGCCTATATTACTTATACAAATAAATGTTAAAATAAATAATCAACTAATTACAATAATTGTTATTTCACAGAGGTAATCATTGATAAAAATTAAAAATGAATATACATATTATATAACTAAATAGGAGACACGATATAAAGTAAATAGTATACATTTTAATGTAACATTGATTTGCATTATTATTAATTAATATTATTAAGGTAAGATGTTTAGTAGGCAGTCGCATTGCAATCACGTACAGATGCGAAAATGCTTTCACATTCAAAATCCTTAGCCAAAATACTTTACTTAATAGACTATGTAACAATGTTGTAATTATTATGACGTTCTATAAAAGTAAAAATACTGTCTTCGAAAGTAAGCACTGCAAAGGTTGAACACTAACATATATATGTATATATACATTCTAATATTGGAATTAGCCTCCCCCTCTCCCTTCACCCCCCCCCCAAAAAAAAAACCTTTCTTTGCAATAGAAAGTGGCATTATTTTACCACTAACCTAAATATATATATTAAATGATTGCTTTTAGAAAATATAGAATTGTTTGTATTTGTACTTATTGTTTTACCCACCTTAAAACAATAGGGCACAATCAACCTCATTCACGATGTGTTATCCTTTCTTAAGTTATCAATAGGCAAAAGATCTTATCAAAGCTAGCCGCACATCACACTTATAGAATATCCCATGATACATTACATTTTGTCTTCTAGGCGTAGAAATAGTCACTCCACAATTCACAAGTATGTTTGGTTATTCACAGAGTAGTTGGTGAAGTCCATGTATTCTCGTCGTCGGGATAAAGAAAGCTCTCTATCTGACACATTTTGAACAAACCAATCAGTGGTGTGAATCTTGCATGCTCTTGACTAAAGTAGGTCAAATATTCTGTGTCTCGTGTTAAAAAAATAAGTTAGAGAAACCTGGGCTAGTTTAGGAAAAATGGAGGGTGGGCCATAAATCACATAGTACACTGCATCAAATAATATAGTTGTTATATATATATTTTTTTTTTCTCACGCCTAATATTTTAATTTGGTCACACAGAATATGCCTGATTCATATACTACATCAAATTTGTTATCAGCTGAATGCAATAATAATGGTTTGACCTAACCGTAATTCACACAATTCGAACGCTCTCTCTTGGTTATCTGTGTTTTAATAATATATTTATTGTTTATTTAAATAATTGATGTTAGTCAATTTAAAATGTATTCTATTTGATTATCAAATTACTTCATAGACGAGAAATTTACACACAGTATATTACTGAAGTTTGATACTTGCAAACAATAAGAAGTTCCAAAAACAAAATAATTAAACGGTTTTAGTTAATTTTAATGGTGTTGGACTTCATTCCGACCCTAAGTGATCACAAATTGCCAATATTTTGACAAATTTTTTAAAGTCTAGAGTTTCACTGTTAAAACTGGTTCAACTAAATAAAGAAGTATTTAATATTTCATTGGCTTTATTTATTTTTCATCTCATAATAATAAGGAAATGGACTTTGTAAAGGTTATGGTTACTAATACAATATGAAAATCTCTTTCAAAACATGTTTTGATTAGTTTTGTAGAATAAAATTTAATATATATCGTATTTTAAATGTCCTAAGACTGTACCCGACCGATTGCAGTTTTCCCACCTTATAAGTTTTATATTTGACTTTTATACTTTTATTCTCTTGCCAGTATAATGTTTATTCCCTTCCCCCAAACAAATGTTATTACTATTATAAGTAAGATCCTTCTAAAAAAAAATTTTATTCAAAATTATTTATTAGTGACAATAATTTATTATTATTAAAACTGTTTCAGAGGTTGAAAGGCGTCAACCTCACAAACGACTTGATTGCCGACGTCAGTGATATCGGGTTCTGATCCCGGTTGTGTTTACTGATAGTAGTTTTTCCCTTTATTAGTTTTCCACTCTCGCTCGACGCAAATATGCTTACATTTACTCTACCTCATCCCTAGCACAGCTGTATGAATATGCGGATCGCCCAAACGGATATTAAAACGCGGTGCATTGAAACAAATGATTGTGATTAACTTTCAATATGATTTCAGTATTGTATTAGTTTGATGTAGAGTGTTATCGAAATGACCCTACAGCTACAAATACAAAGTTATATGTATGTATAATGTAAAACTGAAGGAATTATAAATGACCATTACAAATATATTTGAAATACAACGCTGGCTTCCCGTATTATATCCAAACAAATAAGGACTAGCTAGCTAGCTACCCCTCTCAAAGCCCAAGTATTGATATCTAGTTGTCACAAGGCTCTGTAGGGGTTGGGGGAGGGGAGGGTGCAGGATTAAGGTTGTGGGACCCTATTGTGGTGGTGGGGGAAGGGGTATAAAATAATGGAATTACCATTCATTCAAGCATAACAGGTGACGAAAGGTCTAGCTGTCTATAATGCAGACAACAGTGGAGGAAACCTACTGAGGTGATGCGTAGTGGTTTTGAAACAAAGTAAGCATTTTGTATGTCCAATCTTAAAAGCTTACAGCCCGGACAATTAGTAAGACAGAGCGTAAAAATAAATAGACGTATCCGTAGCACATGATAAAATACAAGTGAAACACAAATATTTAAGAAACAAAAGCAAAATATGTACTGTAAGTGAAGCCACGGGAAGCTTAGTAATACTTTTGTTGAGATGATACTAAACCGTACATATGTATAGTTGCTTTTTTCCTCCACGCATCATATACATTTATATAAATGGTGTGAATTGATCTTATTGATAAAAAAATATTCAAACAGGATCCTTTAGCGCAGGCACATCTTGAGAATTTTTTTTTACTTCGATTATCCCTTTGGAAAAGAGAGGTTAGAATAAAAAAAAGAGGCTCAATCCCTTCTCCTTGAACAAGTTAGAACCAAATCCTCCAACTTTCTCGGCATAACATCTTTAGTTTTAAGAGGTTTTGCTGTGCCTCCCTCCTGTTCCTCTTGAAAGAAGAGCGCCGAGGCGCTCCAAGGAAGAAGAACCCATTAAAATGACAAATGGCAATACATTTCAGGCTCAAATGGATCATGCCTCAGGAAATATGCAAGGTTAACATAAATATCATGTCAGCACCTGGCTTTCCTGGCGCTGGCAACCTGAGACCGGTAGCGAGGAGCCCGGGTGGCTCTTTTATCAACTCTGTAACACTGCAAGGACGGACGAAATAAAATAAAGCAAGAGGAAGAGACTGAAGCGGAAAATCATATTACACCCCCCCCCCCCCCCACCTAGAAACTCGTAGTTCCCGCATCTTTCATAGGATTAGAAGCATAAACCCGGGCAAAACTTGTTAATTGCCCTGTAGCCAGACTGTAAATCAGGGACGGGGGGTTTAAGGAGCTTAAGGACGCACTAGACTCTGCCGCTCCTGACGGGGGATGACGGGACGCAACTGCCGTCTTTCCTCACTAGCACTGCACTGACAATGACAAGTTACACGGAAATGATAGCCCAGGCTGGGCTTGTGGCAAAAACTGACAAAAAACATTTTCTCTTTCTAAGTGTTTCATTTGAATTACTTTATTTATATACTATATATACATTTTGTTAATGTTAACGCATACTATTACCATTCATGATATTAGAGGCTTCTAAATATACACTCGGAAAGTTAATTTAAATAATAATAATCCTAAGCTGATTTTATTGAATAAGTCCTTAACTTACAAGCCTTAATAAATAAAAGTGAAACTAATTTGAGAAGTTGAAGCGGTAGACCATCTGGCTGAGAGAAGGGTTCAATATCCAAACTGGGTTGCAGCAAGCTGAGAAAGCAATCCTCACTATGATGGCTTTACCACATGTTCCAAAAACCTCTGCGTAGAAGTTAACTTTGTCCTCTGCCATCAACTTTATGACATCCCTCCGAAAGATGAAAACAACAACTGGGTGACTCAATCCTACCAAAATGTTTGGGTTGTCCAATTCTCATTCAACTCCTTTTACTTTTCTTCTCTCGTTTGACTCTTATGAAAGGCGCACACATCTTAGTTTTTTCTTTATTCTTTGTTCTTTTAAAATGTACTGTTAAGCGTTTTAAATTTCTATCAACCTTTTATGTCTAAATTGATGTTTTTTTAGCACCGCGTCTAATTACCCATCCGGGTTAGGGATTAGGTAGGTTTAATTTAAAGGAAGCGCACCTGCATTCGCATGAGGGAGCGCATCTGACCAGAATAGAGCCTCAATCTCCCTGTCCTCGGCAGTCTATTTAGTCTATTCTGTGAATATCACCTTAGATCATATGGCCACTAATTGTGTCTAGAGTGTTGTTCGAATGAAGTGGACACTTAATTTTATTTAATTATTGAAATAATGTGTACAGGAAGATATTAACTTAAAAATTTACTAACATTTATTTGAGATTATTTAAAATCAAAATTATAATACGTATTTATATTTCGAGTAAGGTCCTAAGTTTCAAGGTTCTATACTTCTAAAAACATTGTCCCAATTGTAATAACGCGATCGAATATTATCTGTAGCTCTGTTTGAAACATAATTATTAGAAATATGCATAGGCCTACACATATATGTTGTTTTGGCAGAATTGATAGTTCCGAGCCACCCCCTTACTGGGGGTCACATGGTCTAGTGCAGGCACTTATTAACAATGTTTCTTTCACATTAAATGCAACCAAACACCATAGAGGTATCAGCTTAAAGAAACACGTATGCCAAAAACTAGGAAAGTGATTTAGAATTCATTCACACCATTGTTACACCATTAACAACAATGTTGCAGATAAAGGGTTTCAAATTTTTGTTACATAATAGAGTTTGTCATATTGTCTTATATAGAAAACATACGCTATGGTTTATTTAATAATAATATACCAAGTGTGAGTTATTTTTACAAAAGAAATAAGATAAATACGATACAAATTATTTTATTAAATGTGACATCTTCAGTATTTTTGCTTTCTTTGGATGCCTCGGAGAAAGAAGTAGTGTGATCGTTAAAAAAACAGATCCCAATATTTTGATAAATGTTGACGTTTCATGACCCCGTGTAACAGAAAAAGTGGTTTTTGTGATGCCGTCAGTGTATCTGTATCTCGGCCTAAAGTCCAACCATTTTACAGATCGGGCTAAAACTTAATGTGTAGGGTTTTTATAAAGTTCCCATGAGGTATTTTTAGAATGAGATATCCAACCCTAAAATTGGACCAAAATTATTTTCTCGAAATGTGCTTTAACAATTTTGATTACAGGTTGTATCTTGATAGGCATTGTTTAACATTATAAACAGTTTGGAAACTCTCGTTTTCCCATCATAATTACTTTAAGGGTACTTTACATTAGCGAGTATTTCTAATTTTGATCATATCCTCTCAATTATTTGAAATACGAAATAACTTATGATTGTAAGGTTGTATTATTAAAAATAATATTTGTTTAAATATATTTTTATAAAATCAATTGTTTCTGAGATATAAACAAACATAAACTTTTTTAAAGAGCAGTTTGAAATTGAAATTGATTATTATAGTCCTTGGTGGAGATTTATATTCCTCCTTTCTCAATGTTTCTGTGACAGTGTAAACATAATTCATTATTGCTCTTTGGTGGAGTGTTTCTGCAACAATATATATAAATTTATAAAAAAAATCTTGCGAGTTCTTAGTAAATGTCTCTATTTTAAGATAAAAGATATGGAAAGTCTGTGCGGTGAACTGTAACATATATTAATTTGCAATGTAGCCATTATGGTTGAAAGAGTTTAACATTCCTGGTCTAAGTTGTCACCCTCGCGATAGACTTGACTTCCTGCTATTCAGTTATTGACTTTTATATTTCGGTCGCCATCCCGAACAAGTAGTAAGAGACGGTGACAAAAAAAAAAATATTTCGATCCAGACAGGCTTTAATACATGGATATTTTGATGGACTACAATGACTTGGTAAGCCTACGATAAAACTCAAACCAAGCTATCTGTCATATCATCGCATTCTGGGAACGTATCCTATTTATAGGCGAATTTGGGTGCATTTCAAACAAATTTCCCCTCTTATTAGCTAACCTCAGTGCTGGGAAAGTGTGCATACTATGATAAAAGCGTACAGGCATTTTTTTGTATAAGAATCAATGTTTAAGGGAGCTCGTCGTCTGTGTGACAGTTGATTCTGTTACACAATAAGACCATATGTGACAGGTAATGCATGTTGAGTCTCGATTACTGCCACCCCACACCCCTGTCCCACTCAAACCAATTTTATAATTGTATTATTATTATTTTACCCTAACGCCTCCCACACCAGAAACATAACCTATAACGTACGGTGAATGAATACAACACCCTTCTAATTTAAAATCCATCCTCCGCTGACACCATCACTTAAGAAGTAAAGATGTAAAAGTTATTTAGAAGCTCTTTTCAGGCAAATACTGTAGCACTTCAACTACTCTCTGCTCCTCTGAGCTCTAATTTATTGCACGAAAGCGTCTCGATACATCAACCAAACCCCTGACTTAAAATTCACTCTCAATATAAATGCCACCACATGCATGTCCTACTAACCCCACTAAACCATATGTTTTTCTATACACTCTCAATCGAATTCTCCATAAAAATTACCGACTAATAAGACGAAAAGATATCCTATGATGATAACGTCGTAACCAATATTGGTAAATTACCTTCTTCATCCCCAAATCCCCACATATTAACTTTGTCAACCATTTACAATCCACCCCTCAGCCCCCTTCCCTCAAGTGTCCTGACACTAGACAGATCACGTAGCGGTGAATTCCATCGGTGTAATTTCAAATGGTACGCACATCTACTTTAAGGAAATGCAGATGCAAAATATCTACATCTTCTCATCCCTGTGCATACCTTCTAGACGTTCATATCTTAGAAGGGTCACGCCCAATAATCTTGGCCAACTAGACAGCTTTATATCCCTTGAGTCCGTAATGGTAGTTTCTCAACCACTTACAAAGCTCATCCTTACTATTTAATAGAGCATTAAACGTCATGCTTTTTATTATTGAATAAAAACCGGATGTATAATATATTCACATTTTATCTCTGCATACTTTAAACCGCTACCACAATAGAGAAAAGACATCCAGATGTCATATACCAGGTTCCGACAAGTATGCCGTCCTCCTTCACTACTAATAACGTCATGCACAGCACAGACATTTAAGAGGTAAGCTATTCCAAGACAGACTCTTGTAAGACTTAGAAAAAGCGTACCCCCCCCCCCCTGTCGTGCCAAACTGTTCCTACATCGTACTTGCTGAACATTTAATCGTTCTGCATTTGAAGTTGTCACAAAAAATACCATTTAATCGCAGATCAATGATCATCCTACAACTTTTAATCTTTCATAATTAGATAATATATTTGATGTTTGATCAATCCATACATCTGGCTATATAGTAGATCTGATATACCTATACCAAATTGATCATTCCTCAGTGATACGTATAGATAATACATGTAGTCATTTGGTTAAATATGTATAATTCCTGTAGCACAATCCTCATCGATGATATATGTAATAAATTTAAAGATAGTTAGATAAACATAATGTATCATATATTATCATTATTCATACATCATTATTAGAACCATATGATCTCTGATCAAACCATAAATTAAACTAGATCGTAGGTCTATCATACCTATAACATATTTGATCATAGTACATCGATCATGCCGTCCATCGTACCCGATTTATTCTTTCATTATATTACTGACATGTGATGATTTGTAATCAATAAGAGACCGATTTCAACAGACTTAAACGACTACAACTGACTTCAAAATTATTACAAACGACTTCAACTGACCTCAAACGGTTTCAAAAGACTTCGAACGACTATGACTGAATTTAATATACCAAACCAAACTTTAACTGACTTAAACAGATTTCAATGGATCTCAAAAGAATTTAAGACACTTCATTGTTTTTCAACAAAGTGATACTCCTAACCCGTTCTTTTACATACTCCCACCCTTAACGGCATACACTGACCCTGACAACGGCGAATTCCCTTCAATTCTTTACCTATAACCCATTTTTTCGCCCCTCCCTCTCCTCCCTTCTTACTACCATAAAATATTCCTGTCAGCGGTGAATACCCTATCTCCTCTTTATCACTTATGCAAGTGGAAGCCATGTGTAAATGCCCCTTCTCATCCATATTTTTGGCATCGAGCTGATAAAGGTTGACACAGAATCGACCCTCTTCATCTTCTCTAGTGCTCATCCTGAAGCCCAAGACTGCTATTGGTCTAACATATAGTCCTCCCTCAGGTCTGTTACATAGTGTTATCATCAATGGTCTATCGATAAAATTACTGGTACCATTAGAGATGGACTCACCTCGGTTAGTTCCACCATGATTAAAACATACTTGCCTCATTAAATATACTACAATATATACAATTATAAATAAATTACTTCATACATTCATATCATCATACCTAAATTTCATTATTGATACATACATGCCTTCATATAATCATTCTAACAAATACACTCTCCATCACACATTAAATCATCCATACATACAAGCATACACATATATACATTTATCATATATACAAACCAACATTCATACATAAGTACATGCCTACATACATACATACATACGTACATACATACATACATACATACATACATACATGCATACATACATACATACATACATACATACATACATGCATACATACATACATACATATATACATACATGCATACATACATACGTACAAACATACATATATATATACGTACGTACATACATACATACATACATACATACATACATACATACATACATACATACATACATACATACATACATACATACATACATGCATGCATATATACATACATACATACATACATACATACATACATACATACATACATACATACATACATACATACATACATACATACATACATACATGCATATATACATACATACATACATACATACATACATACATACATACATACATACATACATACATACATGCATACATACATACACACATACATACATACATACATACATACATACATACATACATACATACATACATACATGCATACATACATACATACATACATACATATATACATACGTACATACATACGTACATACGTACATACATACATACATACATACGTACATACATACATACATACATACATACATACATACATACATACGTACATACATACATACATACATACATACATACATACATACACACATACATATATATGTATTATTATTATTATTATTATTATTATTATTATTATTATTATTATTATTATTATTATTATTACTACTGTTAAAAACTAAATTACCAGCTAACTTCGAATAAGAAACCTGATCATTATGAATGTTATTCTATAGGCATCGAAAGAAATGCCCGCATTTTAGAACATTGTATGTGGTTAGTAACCAACTATTGAATTAAACTGTATCTGGCATTAGTACTTTTTTAAATTTCAGCAAGAATAATATTTTAATACCAAATCGGCACTTTCAAAATTTCACTAATTTAATTATACCAAATTTGCTATAGTTATTAATTTCTCTTAAGAAATGTCCCTCTTATTCTTTAATTAATTACATCAACACACAGCTTAAGTCACAAGGAAGAAAAGAGAAACAAGTTCTAAGTTTTACGATCATTTATAAAATACAAAAGACTGAGCTGTCCCTATTCCCTCGTGAAATGTGGCACTAACATGATAATCACTGGTTTCGAATGAAGAAGCAGAGAAAAAAATATATAAACGCAAACAAGCTTATGAAAGCAACAACACGTCTCTATTAGTGGTAACCCTGCCAGGTGGCACACCATGCCATGCTTCCCCTGACCCTACTAATACTAGCAAGCGCACACAGCCTTCTAAACACTGCATGATTAATGATCGGGGCGAGCTAGACTGGCCACTTACACTCATAGCTACCGACACTTAGCAGGCGGGCCGACATGAGAAATGAAAATGTTTGTGAACCCTAGAAGGTCAGTCAACGAAACATAGGCCGAACTGAAAGAAAGAGAAGGGAGAGCTTTTTCGGGATGTTCGTTATGGTTCAGTTAGAGCCGACAAGTGAGTGACAGCCTTGAAACGATTCGATATCTAGATATTTTTTCCCCCCAATGATCTGTTGTACAGCGAGGGGACGAAACCACCCTTTTGGCTCTAACCCTATATCGATGCTATTTCTCTAAGGAAAGAAAAAAAAAGGACGGATATGAGTTGCTAAAAAAAGGTGTGTCGAAGAGTAAATCCACCATTTAAAACACACTTCTTTACCCGCTTTTGGAAGGATTTATAAAAATAATTCAGGAGCTATAAGTATGATAGCAGAACAAATATGCCTCAGTATCAGATTTACAAAGAAGGAAATCAAGTTATCAAAATGATCATGACAGCCTTGAACTTTATTTATGACGTTAAAAAGGGAAGGAGTTGTGGTTTGGACAATAGATATACCCCAATTTTCTTGAGAATGAACATAACTGACATACAAAAATATACTAGATTTCCACGTGTTTATCATTTAAGGCATGTGATCTGCAGCAATCCCTTTAATATATCTTATAAATACCTATTAATATATATATACATATATATACACACACATATATATATTTATATATATATTATATATATATATTTACTGTACATTAATGACTGCTTCCAGCCTGTGGCCTGGGTCAGTTTGTTATTCAAGTCATATGTTTTCCACTACTGGCTTGCTAGGCCTGTCATAACTTCATATGCCTACTTTTATTTACTTTTATTTTATCTTAAGATTAGGACGGACACAACATCCAGTCCGCGGCAGCCGTCAATTTATCAATGTGAAAGTGTAAGCCAAATTGTCATCTATGATAAATTTTATGCCATGCCAGGAATCAAATCCGGGACCCTTAACTCAATTGGAAAACATGGTACTTACTTAGCTAAGGCAAACCTATAAATAAACACTAATAATATAATACAATGTTATCAATGTTGACCGCAAATATATATATATTTTTTTAAAGGTGCTCCAAGTACAGATTTAACATGGTAGAAGGGTGTTTTATGAATCACATTTTTTTTACTGCCAACATAAAACAAATTAACTATTTTATCATTATTTTATCGGTTTTCGGACTATAGATCCGTTGAACTGAATTATGAATACATAAAAAATTAGTTTTATTAGTCGTTACATTCCGTCCTTCCTGGCATGTGGATTATAGCTGCCTAAAACAATACTAACTAAACTAACCACCCAAATACAAAATTATAGCTTCAAGTAATAGCATTGACAGTATTTTTAAAGGGGAATTTCCGGAAAAAAAAGTTCCAAATAAGTCTTGTATTATCTAGTACCTAGAACAAAACTGTCATTATCCATTTGGTTCTTCTTGAAAATTGTTTTATTTTGTATCATGTTGTGATATTTCTATTTGAGAATAAATATGAAAGTGAGAAAACTCTGTGGTACGATAGTAGGATAATTTAAAAATATAATAACACCTGCATAAGAGTAAAATAAAGTTTTATTATAGTTTAGTTTATTTTGTAAATCGTTTCGAACTAGGCGAGGTTGACGCCTTATCCCGCGTACTCAACGATGCGGTGTTTTAATAGTCCTACGGATCTTACTGTTCGGTCAAGCTGTATGCAACTCATTAATTTGAGGGATCAGGATGATAAAAGTGGTTTTAGCTTCTAAGTAAATAATCACTACACGTTGAATATTGAAAAAGCGCATTCAAATTCAAAATTTGTAAACACTTCTTTACTGAATCCAGCCAGGATCCTATCAAATCCTTGACCTAAGACCTCAATTTTATATCAGGAAGAACATTAAATATGCATTGAAACTCTAGTTCATAACAATTTAAAATTCACTTTTCTTATTGTTTTTCTGAAGCCAAATTAGTAAAAGCACGTTTCCATTATTAGATTTTTGTTGATCAAAAAAGGTTGAAATGCATTTGAATGTAAAATAGCCAAAACTCACTTAGGTTGACAACCCGAAAAGTTGATAAATTAATGTTAAACCATTTGAAAATTGGTTATTCAGTATCCTCTAGATACGTGACACCCATCTTTACTTTTATCGCATTACAGCCAACGAGAAGTATAAACTAGGAAATTGAATACTTTGGGACTCTATACATATAGCTCAGTGTCATATTACACCCCCGTAACTAAATATATCAATGTTTTCCGGAACTTTAGTTCTGTTTATACTAGTTATACTTGCTATTACATCTCTTTTTCAAATTACATTATATATTTTTTAAGAAATTCTTTAAATTTATTTTCAGTTATTCACAAAGGATTTATGTATACTGTACATTATCACATCTTCTGTTGCTAAATATCTCAGAAATGTTGAGAGCCATTTATTGATATCATCTTGTGATACAAGAACTTACACCAGAAAAATATAGTTTTTTTACATTTTGTCTTGATAATTTATTAAATCCTTATAGGTTCTTCGCATAAATTATTATAAAGCATTCAGACAAAAGCTCCAACACCTTCATCTGACGCATTTTCTTGATTATTAAAAAGGTGACATGGTGGTCTAGGGGTAAGATGTCAGACTTCTGTGCTTGGGGTCCGGGGTTCAAACCTCAGTCCTGGCACATATTTATTAGATTGCCAAATCCTTCCTTTCCCTCTGACAGAAGTGTATTAACCACATCTTGTGAATGTGGGAAATTCCAGGCCTACACCGTGGTTTGGATCCCACGTTAAACTGGAGGTCCTTCATTTCATCTCACAATCACCCTACCATTACACATTAGCGTAAGTGCGTACAACCCGAACGGGTAGTAAGACGCGGTGCTAATAATAATAATAATATTACTCATCTGGGCTATTCGCATATTTACACTTACGAGGAATTTATAAGAATTGTACCCACTATTTAATGGAGTGAGTAAGAAAAATCCATACACCAAAGGGGATTTTACTTCTTTTTTCAGCAAACTATACTAGACAAGCATAAGAGTTGTAATTTGTCTCACCTTCCCGCCAAATGTTGGGGCTTGATTGCACAAAATATCGTGATTATTACCGGGAAAAAGCGTTGTCACTCTCGCTTGTTTTTTCGTGGTTAATCTCCCTTAAAAAAATAGTGCAAATTTGCCAACTGTGATTCTTTCATTTTTTATGAATTCAGCAGCTCATCTTACTAACCGTTTGGTTATACACCTACCAATGTGTTAGGGATTAGGAAGGTTTATTTAGAGGAAGTGCACCCACATTTGTGTGGAGGGAGAGTGAGTAGCCATTTAATAAAAACCATCCTCAGTGCTTTTGACCGGGATTGAGCTCCAATCTCCCCGTCTTCGGCAGTCTTGCCTATTGCGAGAGCAGCACCTTAGAAACTTTGATGGTTGATGCTACTGTTAGCTCCTCTTTCCTACATCAAAACATTAGCAAAGTTATACGGTTTGGTTTTGTGTTCATATTAATTCTTGAAAAACTTAAGTTAATTAATCATTATTAATATTATTATTATTATTGTTATTATTATTATTGTTAGCACCGCGTCTTACTACCCGTTCGGGTTACACGCACTTACGCTAATGTGTAATGGTAGGGTGATTGTGAGATGAAATGGAGGACCTACAGTTTAACTTGGGATCCGAACCACGGTGGATGCCTGGCATCCCACACATTCACAAGATGTCTTGTCAGAGGTGAAGGAAGGGTTTGGTAATCAGATAAATCTGTGCCGGGACCAAGGATTGAACCCCGGCTGCCAGCACAGAAGTCCGACACCTTACCCCTAGAGAGCCAGGTCATCTACCATTATTAATATATTTATTCAAAGTCCCATTTAAAATAAAAATCTTTTCATTAAGTTAATGTGTGTTTTACTATTTTTTATAACTGACTAGCTGAGAGACAATATACTTACGTTAGTGTGTAATGGTAGGGTGACTGTGAGATGAAATAGAGAACCTACAGTTTAACGTGGAATCCGTACCACGTCGGAGGCCTGGCTTTCCACAAATCCACTAGTTGTGATTAATACATGTCTTGTCAACGGTGAAGAAAGGGTTTGGCAATCAGATAAATCTGTGCTGGGACTGAGGATTGAACCCCAGACCCTCAGCATAGAAGTCTGATACCTTACCGCTAGACCGCCAGGTCACTACTAAGGGCTAAAAATCCGTATCATAACAACTTTCGGAGGGGAAGTAAAGCCGTCAGTTTCATTTATATTGAGGCATGTAAAATAACCCTGGAAGGTACGTGACAATACCTTTTCCGGCAAAATTGGTAGACTAATTCGCTTTCGATCGTAAAAATTATCGTGTTCTGATATAATTAGTTGGTTCAGAAAGTGCACGTTAAATACTTTAAATAAATAATAAATAAATATAATTTAAGATGGTCATACACGTTCTAGAGCGATAATATGGAACCAATAAATCTGGATCGTTTGAGCTAGATCACAAAGAAACTCTATCTATCTTGTTTGTGGAGGGTTGAGTTAAGTTTTGGCCTGACATGAGACCAGCTTCGATAGCTTGGCTCCAAGGACAATTCGGAAGATCAGACCCGCTAACAATATAGATATCGGCAGACTCATGTCTTAGAAACCATGTGTTTCATAAAATTGTAATGGAGAGAATTGTTTATATACTTATTTAATTTAATTAGGTCAAGATCATGGTTACATCTTAAATATAACATATATTACTATGCGGTTTGACTTTCCAATCAAACACAAACACAAACACACACATATATCTATATCTATACACACACACACACACACACACACACATATATATATATATATAAAAGCACGAGGTATATATATATATATATATATATATATATATATATATATATATATATGCACGAGGTATATAATTTTACATTTTACAAATATTAAAAATAAGCACAAATAAAAAGTATATGTGTAAGTATATTTACCACAGCCAACTGATAGATTACTACTTATAGAGAAAATCAATACCCCTCCCTTTATTACCGATCTATAGCTCATTGGTTGAAGTGTTTAGCACCATTTACTTGTTTCGGTTCCTTTACAAATGGCTAAAAAGTGTAACAAAATAATGAATTGGTTGAACAATCTACACCCACTGCACATAACCAACCATATTAATATGGTAAGTATTGCCCTTTAATTGGCGTTGGCAGTTACATGTACCGGGTATGATATTTTGATTTGTAGACACTTTTGATTGTTCAATTTGGTTGAGTGGGCTCCAGCCTTACAATAAAAAAACTTTTATGTTTTGTCCATTTTCATTTCTAACAGGTATAATATTAAATTTTAATGAATAATTATTATACTCAGACATTATTATAAAACGGAACTAAGCTACTTCTAAGCTTCATAAGTAGCCAAGTAACGAAAAATTGTTTTAATATGATTGTTTAATTTAAATTAAATTAGCACCCGCTTTGGTGGCCACATGGTCTAGAGTATCATTATCACAAAGTAGTATACTGCCGAAGATGTAGAGATAGTGGTTTGAACCCAGTCGGGTGTAGCCTACTGAGAATGAATTTCCCCTAAATGCTTTCTCACTCTCTCCACGCAAATTCGGGTACACTTTCTCTAAATTCAACTTTCCTAAACCATGACACGAGTGTAATTAGTACATAGGCATCCAACCTGAAGGAGTAGAATGATGTGGTGCTAAAAAAAATCCTCAACCCTTACCCATCAGCGTAATTGGTACATAGGCATATAACCCAAACGGGTGGTAATACGCAGTGCATATATATATATATATATATATATATATATATATATACACACACACAGGATTGTTGGAAACTCAAAGCCCGAACTGCACATATAGTTTGAACCAAAAGTAATACAAAATCCCAATACACTTACATCCGGAAAACTATGCTAATACCATTAAATTCTATTCAAAGACTAGTGTAGTCCATAAAAAAAAAGGTATTGTTTTTATGTCACCATACACGTAACGACTTCAGACCGTTGCGTTACTAGCAATCCCAGTTAAAGACCTTGAATTTCCTAATGATGTCTAAACGGTGATATTATTAGGGGTGTGTGAGGGGTACGTGGTAAAATCTCATGTAACCCTTACTTACGTACCACTTGTATTTTTCTGGGGATTTTAGCCCTGTTTGTGGGCTATGTTTCAAAAGCCTGTTTGATATTGGGTTAGGGCTTAGACCCCTTCCAATTTTAGAGGTCCTTACCCCTATTGGTTGGGGGAAGGGTTAGTCCACGGTTATAAACACTGTAAAAAAGGGAGTGAATTTCATGTCAAATTCTCATGTTTGTGTTTAGTGTTTTGTGGCTGGTTCGACATACGTTTACCACATTGTGTCAGGACTTAGCCCTCTCAGTGGTCCAAAGTGTCTCTCATGTTGTGACCTCTCACCAAAACCGGCCCATGTTGTAGTGGTCAGTGCACCTTGCTACGAGCCTTGGGTCTCGTGATTGATTCCCGGCTAATATCTTACGTATCTTTCCCAAAAGAGGATCTACCCTTAAGGTCACTAGGGTTAGGTTAATTAGGCTTAAATTAGGTTTAAGTGTTTCCAATGGTTCCACACTCTCATACGCACTATCACCATTATCTCATCGGGACATGGAAATTGCCTCTACAGATTAGTAAATTCGGACGTCCCATGGGCAAAGGTACAGAATATTAGTACTGGCTAATCTTTCCACCACTGGACTACAAATGATGTAGCTCAGACGCGCCATATTAATATACCTCTCAAGAAAACTGGTCCCCTAGATTTGAAATTTGTTAGTAGCGGGTCACTAGAGGATTATTCAATCTTGCTCGTAAACTCACAAATACCTATCTTTGAAAGGGCTAATCTGCAAAACTAGACATCACACTAGCGACTTGACTTTCGAGAGGGTTAAACACGCCAGAAAAATATGGTGCGAGATGGACTTGTATATAAACACCCCGCAACGAAAATACATTTGTATCAGGAAGAGATTTTTCATAAAAACCCTTGCAGTTTGATATCCCAATCATGCTACTTTTGGACTTCTAATCAAAATTAACATTAAGTTTTCGTAGTTAAATAAAAGTTCGTAAATACAAAAATTAATACATATAAAAAGTAGCCTTTTCAAATAAGTTTGTTTAAAAACAACTAATAAGTGAGTCAAAGTAACATATGTATTTCAAAGTGAATAAGACAATTTTTTGCTTTAAGTCCATTATTAATTGTTTCGAGGTATTTGATAAATATTTCAAGAAAACTAAAATAATATATGCATCGCAAAGTGAATAAAACTCTTTATAATAGTCTAAAATCCATTGTTTAATATTTATTAAAAAAATGTTTCAAAGAATTAGCGTTTCAGGTAAATATCGAATAATTTATTCAGAGTGATTTATAATAATGTTTCTAAATGAATAATAATAGTTTCAAAATCTTGCGCCTATTACAGCGCTCACACGTCTCGTACCACCACCGCACATCACTTTGGATGCCTGCTCAATAAAAAATGTTCCCGTAATCGTTTATATGTTTAGGTAACTTCTAGATGCGCATGAGATTTAGACTGATCCGTGGCACGGTCCATAATGTAAAGCATTCTTTAATCACTTAATAGAGGCTTCATAAGTATCCACAAGAAGTAAAAGTTCCTGGGAAACCCTGCCTGTTCTGTCTGTTGAGTTTTGGCGGAGTAGATTAATGCTTGGCCTGCATACACCGTCCATTGTTGTTCTAACTTGAGGGCAAAGTATTGTGTCTCTCCTGCTTGCAGTCCTTGGTATTCGTGGGTTTCTCTGTCTTAGCTTAACAATTTTGGCAAATCATTCTTAGCTAAATTTGAGCCTCGCCGTTCTTACGGGCGTCATGCCAACCCCTCTACATTTCCATGTTGCACGCCTGCCCGGTGAACTACTTTTATATCAAACTCAACCAACTGCTCCAGCCACCTTGCCAATTGTCTACTTGGTTCTTGAAAACTCTTTAACCAACGAAGAAAATTGCAATCTGTCCACGCCGTAAAACGCACTCCACTGAGATGCGCACGGAAATATACTCCCGGTCGCACAGTAACTTCACTCTTGCTTTGTTAGGGTCCAACTAAAGTACGTGACTACGCTCTAAGCCCTTTTGAAACTGGCTTAGGACTCCCTTAATCCCAGCAGAACTGGCATCGGTATCCACGATAAAAAAAAAGTAATGTTTTATTGAATACGACCGAATAGGTGCTATTGTGAACTGAAATTTTGCTGTTCTTTACAAACACCAAAAGAGAAAACATTAATTCCAAAAGACCCATCCCTACTCAGAAGGCAGTCTTGGGGCGATCTTCTAGGGCTAGATCACGCCGCCACTAGACTGACTGCAGATATAGGGATCAAATCGATCCTTGGTAGTAGCTAGCTGGTCACCTTATTCTAAAATCCACACAGAAACGTAATAAACCATACCTATTGTGGGCTAACACCATCATGGAGTCGCATTGATATGTTGAATGGCTTATTACGCCTGTGTCCACCATCTTCTTTACCTCCCTCTACACCTCATCTATTTTGTGGATTGATAAACGCCATGGTGTTGCCAAATTAGGAATGCTGTCCCTGTGTAAATTTTTTATGGTAGCACAGACGCGCGGCCGTTGACCTCCTTGCTCCTGGCCACAGCCACGTGATAATAATGATTTATGCAGGCCTGGGTTTGTTGAAGTTGATATTGTGTAAAATGATTTTTGACAATTACAAGTCGAATTTGTCGGCCACTTGTGTCTCGCTTACTCCAGCACTCATTAGAAAAAATGTTTATATACATAACCCATACGTGAGTTACTATGTGCTATGTGTCTGGTTCCACTCATAGGTTTCTAAGCAAGACTTCCCCCACAGCCTCTTGCACCAATGAAAGAGATGTTAGAATTACATATTTCTCTTGGCACTCTATATTAGATTCGATAACTCGAATTGAAAGAACTAATGTAAGGAGGTCACCTAACATTTGCCCTACCTGTAGCTATAAATTTTTAATTAATTATGCCCACATTTGTTTTAAAACAAGTTCTGGGATTATTTCATCTCTGCTTATTACATTGCTTTCAATGTGGTGTATCCGGCATTTTGTCTTTCGAAAATATCACAACCTAGCAGACACTCTTCACACAAACTTGTCCATACACTAAATTTGTTCCCAGCCCCTTCCTTCCCACTTTTACTGTCAATACGCCCATTCCTCTCCCTGGTAGCAGATCCAAGACCGACTGCGAGACAACTATTGATATAGGTTGAAGTTGGCCAGATCTGACTCGCTGGCACACATCTTCATGCAGGAAGAAACGAAACGCACCTGTGTTCAGGGGGAAATTTGTCACAAATACATGTATTATGGCAATAATCCGAGCTACAGGATTGTCGCTTTTCGTTCCCTCAATGATTTATAACCCCAAGTCAGGATGGACCTTTTATTTGGGGCTTGAAATGGTCATATTTAGTTTTATCTACTGATGAAAGATCGTCTGGTGTGTAAAACATTCCCGGTGCTAGTGGCTAAAGCCGCAACACTTTTAACAACGAATCCCACGACAGTGGTAAGGAGTTATGGTGTCTTGAATAAGTCTTTAGACGGATAGTACTGGAATCCAGCCACGTCTCTTCAGTGTACTGGATCTATGTGAAAGGGGGTTTTCTTCGTCCTCATACCGAACACCTCCCTTATATATGGCTAACGCTTCTACATTAGAGTTGAGTTGTGCAAGTTCCTCACGGAGATCATTTCCCCTTTTCTCACTAGTTATCCACTCGTTTTGTTTAGTGGGGAATGACCTTTAAGGAGTCTCCCACACAGCTGCACCTTTGACAGTGTTATGCCCCTTCGTAACCTGTCCGTAACCGGTTCCTATGTTGACCTTGAATAGTTGAAAGTTTACAAGCTCTTACACGCAGACACTCTATCCCTGACCAATAACACAGCCCTCTATTACAATAAGGGAGAAGAAGGTTCACGCTCACTTTGGTCGCCCCTCCAGTGAAGGGTGCGTGTGGATCTTATCATCCCTCTTCGACGAGCAAATGCACGTCCGTGAGGAGTACATAGCCAGCTCAAACACAGCTCAAATTATGTATAGTGCTGTAGCGGTCCCGAGCGCGATTAGATCTAGAAATAAAGTATCACAACTGAATGGACACTGGTCATGTCTTTACCCCTTAACACTCACTTCCCCTTCTTCCCACTTCAGCACGCCATTTTAATGTTAAAGTTTTTTTCTTTTCTTCTCCCTCATCACATTTCGAGTTCTGAGGATTTCTTTTCCTTCCCCCTCTCCTCACAAACTGACTTCAGAGATTACCCCTTCCTTTACCTCACCCTTATCTGCTTTCCGAGTGCCGATGTTTTCCCCTTCTTTCCCGCTCATCGCGCCATCTGAATGCCGAGTTTTCCAATTCTTCTACCTCACCACGCCATATAAGTGCTGAGGTATCCCCTTCCTTCCTCCTCACCCGCACCACACCATGCGAAAGACCAGGTTCATTTACACACTTTCTCTCTCACACTTCTTTCTTATCTTAACTCACTATCAACATTCCTACAGTATCTGTCTAGGAATTATTAGTTACTTATAGCAACGCTCAAGAAAATTTCAGAAGAACCTATGCGAGAAAACGAAGTACCAATCAACGGGAAGAAAGACACAAGAGCAGACATCCCCTCAAGCAACACCCAGCAAGGATATTCAATTCTGGGACTGACTAATTTGCAAGCCGGTTATCTGCTCCATACTACAGACTCCACCGCGTTCACGTATATTTATGTCATTTACTCGATCATCCTAGAATAGTGCGAGTAGGTTATCTTCACAGCACAAGTTCTTTGCTACTCAAGGGCTTTGGCACAACTACATCACAATTTGGGAGAACAGTATTATTTTTGTCACGGTTCCGAGAAAGTGTGTCTGATATTCACTCGCGTTAGTGTTCCGTGTGGTTCCGGCCGTCTTACAAATGGGGTAAGCTTAGGACTTTTTTTTCTGTACTTATGCAGTCCAACGGTACAGTAGGGCTCATGACGTCATCTTGGCCTTGAGCCCATGACCTACTTTCATTTTCACCAACGTAGGGAGGATAATTTTTTTTAGTGAAATGAAAATAATAAATTTTGGGGGATAAATACTTAGCAAGAATAATTTTGCTTCAATTTAAATTGGTATAATTACATAGTGGGGCTAGCTTTGCTTAAATACAGTTAAGTGTCCAAAAATAAATTAAGATAAATATCTATTTGGGATATCTAACTTTCTAGGATAACCTTCCTTTAAGTGAAGTGAGGATACAAAACGTGTTAATTTAAAAAAAAGGGGGGGTAATTATTTGAGCAAATGGGTTACGTATCGAAAAAATTGGTATATAATTAAGCAAAAGAAGGTGCGTGTTAACTAATTAAGGTGTACAGAGTTAAGAAAAACAAGTACATACGACCAAAAGGTAAACACAACTGTGAAAAAGAGGTGTATGTTCATTTAAAAATAGGAGTACATAGTCGAGCAAAGGGGCTGCATTTTCCATTAAAAATGGGGGTATATGCGCCAAATGAAATTAGGATAACTGTTCCAAGTGACATGAAAGTAACTACTTATTTAGAATACCTACATTTTGACAGTAACATTTCTTCAATTTATTCAACTTATTGGGAAGTTTAAGTTGTGGGATTGTATGGACGGTACGTATCTGTTACAAACTAATATCCCGCTGGCTGTGGTAGGGTGGGGAAGGGTTGGATAAAGTGTATGGTCACAGATGATAGCTGATGGGGCTTAAGGAGAGATGGAAGTGGAAGAACATGAACGGTTTAGGAGGTACAGGAATATCCACCTGGGGTAAAGTACAGGGGGGATTTAGGGGAAGAGATTACGTGGGGTTAGTTACTTTGTAGAAGCTATGTTGTCATGCGCATGTTTTGTTCCCGATTGTTCCTGGTTTTGACCCCCACCCCATTTTGCCTGTCTCTCCTTTTTCTGGGTTGTGTTGTATATATATTGGCGCCTGAGAAATCAGAGGCCACTCTTGGACTTAATCGTATTTGGAGAAGGAGAAGCTCCGGTTTCAATTATATTAAAATAATGTAAGATCTAAATTATTTTTCGGCTTCTTTAAACGTTTTCTTTTTATCTAAATTAATTTTCTAAATTCCTTTTTGGCTTTTTCTGATGACTTTAATTAAATCATAAAATAAAAATATAATAATTGTTAATTTCGTTCTTCTTTTTTCTATGTTAACTAGTCGCAAGGTCGAGGCATTTATATCACTAGTCGATCTGTGTTTTGTTCCTGGGTAATGATCGATTATAAACCTTTGGGTGTTATCGATATTTTGTCTTTGACTATATTACCGATCTTGAATGTTGTAACTATTCTGATATTTAGTTGTTTTTTTGGTAAAAATTAAAATACGGTCGCGGGAACATTAAACTTATTGAACGTAAATAAATGATCTATTTATCAACGACGTTCCAACATTAACGTATAACTATTTATTGTTTTCATCAAATATTGTGGAATTGTATTAAGTAATGTAAATAATTGGAGAGAATTTAGGGTAAATATTATATGGCTTGTTTAAGCGTTTTATTGGTTTATATTCTGGGTGTTAATCGGAAATACACTTTGGTAATTAACTATTTAAGGATAACTTGGTTGAAGATAAGTTTTCTCTAGTAACTTAATGAACTCATGACTAATTTTGAGATAACTCTTTAACGAGCTGAAGCCATTTCATGCTATTTGGTTTGTCTGTGATAATGACGCTCAAGTTAAATGATTAATGTTTTCTATCATATAAATGTTGTAATTTTGTTAATAGTACTTGAACATTTTGATAACGTCTCTGATATTTAGTGAATATCATTTTTATCATATTATATTATTATATATATATTTTTGCACAATATTGAATGTCTGTCAAATAAATACCGACTTAACACAAATTCATGCTCTAATTCATTACATTGTTCCACCATACCCTAGGTACATTAAGTTAAGTTATATATTAGTTATTTTATGGTAAACTTAATTCAAGGGTAATTTCCCTTTTTTATTAACTCTTAAGATAGACCGTCCTTATATTTAATTCCGCCACTGGTGGGAGTTGCGAGGTCTGTTTTTCGAATGTTTGGCCTAAAATATTCAAAGCACAGAACTCCAATCACTCACTCCTATTGTCACCTTTTTGCCCCTTTTGGATTTTGTTGTTTTTTGGACCTCCTGCGTTTTTCTTAATTTAGTTAAGGATGGTTCACTACTGCTACTTAATATTAATTCCATTGCTATTATAAATATTCAGTTGAACTTTAATGGGAGAAGTCATATAATTGTCTGACTAGTTTTATGTAAATGTAGGATCAAACCAAAAACGAGGAACATTACACTCGTAATTTTTATATTCCAAAGAAACACTATTCACCTACTAGTTTGATTACGAAACAAACAACAACAAAAATATCAGTTTAAAGCCTTGAACGATTTTATCTCCTTGGACTTGAAGTTAATGTTTCCCTTGGTGACAAAATTAGTCAAAAAAATGAATACCATATTCAATAGTCGCGTATAGTCATAAATAATTACCTTTGTTCACGTAGTTTAAGACATAAAAAAATTTTAAATGAGTTTTTTTGTTTTAAAACCACTTATCAGTGCTCTAAAGACATATAGAGCTCGTTGATCAAAATATTATAACGTTTGAAGATTTGTTTTACATAATATAAAATAAATCTAATTCAAATTGATTTATGCCAACAGAATTCTCCTTTAAATCAAAAATTCATCAATTCTTTCTAGCTCTAAAGTAAGTTCTTATTCCCCTACAGAAATGGCTCGTAAATAAATGGTTTTAAACCTTCCAAAAAATATTCTACAAATAAACAAGCATCTATATCAATTCAGTACATATCTAGTTTTAAGCGAACATACCTTATTTCAGAAAATGTCCTTTACTTATGAAATAACATCAATTTTATTGATTAATCACTGGCTTGAAATATTTCCGGAATTCTGTACATTATATAAAATAACTCTTCCAAATAAATTCACTAGTTCTCTATTTTTTGTGAAAACCATCTTTTGTATTAGTTTTAAAAACACTACTTTACCCTCTAAAGACATAGGTTTGATCAATAGCATAACAACTTCCTGGAAGTTTTATGTATGCTTTTTGAAAACAGAACCAAATTTACTTTTTAACTGTTCAAAAGGGGTGTAAGCTACGCAAGAAGAGACCCCTCCATAAAAATGTAATATTCTGAGTTTGAAGGAAATCAATGACCCCATGTTGTATTGCCTTGCACCCATTTCAGTCTTAGGGTGTTGGTTGTGCACCTTTGAATAACAAAACTCGCGTAAAATGTTTGAATTTTTTTATTTTCTATAGGGCGTGTGCACCATTTCTTCTAATCTTTTGGCGAATGTTGGTGTCAAATTTAAATTTCATTGGGAACATGCACCAATGGTTTGAAACCCTGGAGAACATTGGTGCTTTCATTTTGAATCTGACGTGCCATTTTATCGGTCTGGATCCCAGCCCTTGGAAAATTCTGTCAGAGCTACTTTTCCGTTGGAAGTATATAATAGACTGAGAGCTATGTGAACACCCTGTCAGTTTACCTACATAAATGTTGAAACCCTCCCTATAAAAATAGTCCCCTGTAATCGTGTTCATTCCCATCCATTTGGGCCATAGTCACAATTCTAAAAAAATATTCTGACGTTTTCACCTCGTATTTCCTGTATCATGAGAACACATAGGTCTTGGGCATAGTCGTATTTTCCTAAATATAGACGACGCCCTCACCCATCTATTTCTGTCGGTCCCAAAACAAGAAAAAGATTATAGGATAAAAAAGAAAGCGTTTTAATTGGTTTTAAATTTATTTAAGATTGATAAAAATCTAATATGTGGCCCTCAATGTCCCATTAATGATATAATGCAGCCCTCTTTCCTATTTGGGAATGACACCCCTCACTGATTTAGATAGTCTTTATTTTTCACTCTAGACAGTTCCACTAATTATACCAATACTCAATGGTAAAACGAGGAAGGTGTTTAAAGAAAAAGAAACGACTTCTAGACAAGAAATGAGGGGCATTTTTACCGTTATTTTTTAATGCCCATAATCAGCGATGTCCTGGGTTCAATATTACACAAGTAGGAAATGAAGTACATGGAGACTATTATATTGATGCCCCCGGAAACACTACACCAATTCAGGCAACACCCCAAGTATGCTCTATCGGCAACTAGCCTATTGTTAAAGAAAATGGACAATGAAATGAAAAAGGTGCTCGCTTTTGAGAAATCGGCCACCACCACCACCACCTAACAGGTGGTACTCCCCATACCAGTAATATTCAATACTGTGTCCATCCAGGCATGTAAAAAAGTTCAATTTTTATTCGAGGATGTTATTACCCGAGTTGGTATAGCGTGGGACGCCAGTGGGGAGATGAGAATTCATAACACACTTCTCTGAGATTCCAAAATTGTGGATCTATTCAACGAACTGGTCAGAAAAGGAAGATGCAGCGAACAAACGGATGGATAAAGCTTCTCACGGCAAAGTTTTCAAACCCAAACGCTTGGCGCCCATTAGAGATACGACGAGTGTGTCTAAACCACTCACACCGTCGAAAAATCAACTCTGAATAAGACGAAATTGACAATGTAATAAAACACAGGTGGGTGCCTTTCTGTGCCATATGGATCGTTTGGTAGACATATTACGACCCACTGAATCCTACAGATTTTCTAGGGGTGGCATTGCTCATAAAAGCCTCTTAGAAAGATAAGGTCAAGGATAGCAATTACTTCCTTTCCAGGACGCTTAACTTTACGAAAACCAGTAAAAAAATAATGTTCATCTAATGAATGCATGGCGTTCAACATGGACGATCTCTTGCAAGACATTCTCAACTATATATGTAGTCTCATCAAATACAACGACGGCGTTATGTAATTTCTCACCGTCATCGAGGTGTTTAGCAAGATGGCCTGGGTGAAGATGCTTCTTCCTAAGCTTATAGTGTCTTGCGAGACGCATTTCAGAACATTTTCAAACAAAGTGGACTTATAACTCTTAGCTTACAAACTAAAAAAAGCAGAGATTTCACGTCATGTCTTGTATGTCGATTTCTCAAAAAATAAGGCGTATATAAATATATAACCAATAATCGGGATGTGAAGGCAAGCATCGTGGAACGTTTCAACATAAATCTAAAGGGGTGCATGTAGTACCAATTTACAAAAAATAGCACGTAAAGCTATGTAGATATCCTTTCAGAATCTCATTGACGACTAAAATAGTATCAAATATTCCAGTATAAATAAGATGCATGAACAGTTTCCAAAGATCAACGTACTCAAAGTCAGAGAAAACATATACGGTAACCATCACATAAAACAAAGTAGGTAGTATGCGAAAAGCAAATTCGGCGACACGGTGTGCATCAGCAAAGCCAGAATGCTGTTTGAAATGTGGTAGGAGAGCAATTGGATTGAAGCTATTTTCAAAGTCGTCAGCGTTGTGTTGCGCCAGCCCATCGTTTATCGATTAATCAATCTTGATAGCGAGAAAATGAAGGAGACTTTTTATGAACAAGAATTGCAGCATGTACGTCTTCCTGAAACTTTTAAAGTTAATAATATTACACACACCTCTAGTAAAGGAGCTAGAAATAAAAAATTATACGTGCAGTGTTAAGGTGATCTCACTAAGTTTGGCGTTTGGATTCCCTCCAAATACGCCACTGCTCTGCCATAAAAGATCGGTTTTAGATCAATTTGCAGAGCAACAACTTTTTGGGCTATTTTCCGAAAAATACAGTCACGGACTTCACCTCGTGACTCTCTTACCATCTCACACTTGACGGACATTAGGGAATTGCCCTGGTTCTTTCACCCTCGTACTAAAGGTCAAAACCTTATATGGTAAAATGAGATGGACCCTGATGGTAAGATCGTCATGTATAAGGTTCATATTCCAGCTGGAAACCCTTAAGGTATCAACGAATTTACTAACCGCTAGCTTTGATTGCCAAACCTTTCCTTCACCTCTGACAAGACGCGTATTAATCACAACATGTGAATGTGTGGAGTGCCACGCTTCCACCGTGGTTTGGATCCCACTTTAAACTATATATCCTCCATTTAATCTCACAATTACCCTATCATTACACATTATCGTAAGTGCGTATAACCCGGAGGGGTAGTTATACGCGATGATGATGATAATAATAATAATAATTATTATTATTATAATAATAATAACTAACCGTTATCAACGCTGTGAAATATATTACAAGTGAAGTCGTAATTACATACTCAAACCTGAATAAAATCGTTGGATTACGCATGTCAAGATCGTCAAGTATACAAATGATGACTCATATTCTAGTCAGCTAACTCTGCAGACAAGATATTAACCGAAATATAACTTAATAAAAGTCAATGAGCCTTCCTATCCTGGCAACATGTTACTTGGCTTGCCCTCTCAGATGTACATTTACCCAGATATGTAGAGCCTCGACATGTGGGCAATATATAAGCACTATTACTACTACTACTACTACTACTACTACTACGCATAATTGGCGTCAACAACGCAAGATATGTGTACGACGCACACAAGACCGTCACCTAAACTTCTTTGGACAACTTGCCCGTACATAGATGAGAAATTTAGAGTTTGGAAATCAATATAACAGAAACAGGTGAATCTGTGCCATTTGAATTTGTAAAAGTGTGCGTAAAACCTCATTTTAGACGCTGCCAAACATTAACTGTCCTTACCAAAGATACTACAAAAACCAGGAACATCTTTTATCTACTATGATGTTCCCTACAAACGCAACCGTTGAATATACATATATATTTATTTTTTCAGCAGGTTGTTAAAAGCATCATGACTTTATTGATAAGTGGTGAAAAATCAATGGGAAAAAGGCGCTCCATACAGAAATTTATGTACTCTCTGACGTCGCCATTTAACGTCGTCCTGTAAGAGGCACTATGACCACATGCTGGACAGGCTGGAAATTACCATAAACGAGAGGTGGTGCAAAAGATCAACATAGTGATGAACGGCTCCGGTTAAAAGGGTATCATAAGGAGAAACTATGTCAGTCTTATGTCATTGACCGACGTAAAAAGTCACCAAGAAGAAGAAAGAGGTGGTGTTTATTTTTAGTTGAAATCCTTTTCATATACCTCTAGTCTTGCGAGTGTACCAGCAGCAAGCTTGATATTTTTGTCCGTACCGCCTATTCAAACCAGTCTCGAAGGCGGTCAATGTATCGAGTGTAAACCTGCCTCTTCCCACACGGTTGATTCACTCATCAAATTTGCCGTTAACAGTCAATGAAAATTTTATATTAACCTTTCAAAGAACATACTGTTTCTCAGGGCTTAAATAATAAAACGTGCATTAATGTTCCCCTTTTGTCGAACACGCACCCCTACGACGAAATTCTTTTCCCATTTAAGCCTATATGTACCCCATATTCCCGCTGCCTATTCCTGTCTCAACATGTCACCATAACCCACCGATTTCTGTCTCGACGTGTCATTCTGACATACTGGCACACGGGTTGAGTCCCAAAATATATTCTGTCGTCATCAGGATTGCGGTATTCTGGGTAGTGGGGATTCAATGGGTCTAAGTCTATGATTAACTTCCAGCGGGAGAGGAGCTTTGGCGCGCTAACACGCTCACCTAGGGACTAAAGACCAACAAATAAAATATGACTCAGCAATGTCCTCCTAGAGATTCGAACCAATGGGGCACACTCCCCATAAAACCCACACCAGTATCATCTCAAAGATTCGAACCAATATGGCAAATTCCCCATACAAAATAAAACATAGCCCTCTGACAGTAGTCTTTTTATTTAAAGGTACGTAAAAACACCCCTAAAATAATGAATGTGTGTGAGGCAATACTACTCGGGACCTCTGTCAAACCCTGGACCTACGTTTTTTATGTGGGGGAGGGGGTTGATTGCGCAACCTACACCCCTTTTGAACAGATAAAAGTGAAATGGTTACTATTTTCAAAGGGCATACAAACTACTCCCGAATATATTATACATATTTAAAAAATACATAAATCGATTAGGTGATTCCCTCCTTTTAAGTGAACATGCATGGATACATAAACTATCCTTTATTGGTGAATTTGTACTGGTTTTAACGTCACCGCTAAGACACTTAACGACATAACTCAATATTATTTTTATTATTTTTAGAACCGTGTCTTACTACCTGTTCTGGCTATACGCACATGTACGCTAGTGAGTAAGGGATTATTAGGGTTTAATTTAAAGAAAGTGTACTTACATTTGCGTGGAATGAGAGGGGGAAAACATTTTGGTAAAGGCCACCCTCATTACACTTGACATAGATTTAAGCCCCGATCTCCCTGTCATCAACATTCTAGTTTAACACCAAAGTGACGCCTTAGGGTTTTGACCAAGTGGCCACCTAAGCAGTTATCTCGTTAATAAATGTCATCAAAAAAATTCTACATTTTGTAAGAAAAACTAATTCAAATAGATTCAGTAGTTCTGAAGTTATGAGCGAACATACGTGAAAAACCACCCATTTTATTGGTGTTAACGTCACTGCTCATCTCTATAAAGATATAGATAATTCATTTATAAGTGCCATATAAATTTCATGTATAGATATACATATTTATTTGACAAACTAGTTCAAATCGATTTAGAAGTTCTCTAATTATAAGTGAGCTTACATAGGTATGCCTATAGAAACTCTCCTTTACACGTGAAAAGCCATCATATGTATTGGTTTTAACGTCACTGATTATGATATAGCCGATTAATCAATATCTTAAAATCTTTCTATAAATATTCTATATATATTTTAAAAAAGGAGACCTTATTTAAATATATTATGTAGTTCTCAAGTCATAAGCAAACATCATAGGTACATAAACTATCCTTTATATGTGAAAAACTATCATTTGTTTCGATTATAACGTCATTACTTCTCCTTAAGACACAGCTCATTTTTAAATAGTTTAAAAGCTTTCTAAGAAATTTCTACATTTGTAAAAAAAATCTCATACAAATCTATTAAGTAGTATCCTCGCAATAAGTAAACTTACATACTATGCACAGAATCTGCCATATTTTATATATATCTTGGTAGGAAAAAAGGTTTCGGAGAATGATATTGGTAAGAAAATCGGGATCTACTTACAAACATTATAATAGGTTAGTAGATAATACAAATCTCAAAAAGAAAAGAATGAGCTAATTGGGAAAAGTCATGAACACAACTTAATGTGGGTATGCAGGGAACGCGAGAAAAGGTATAAGTATTTTTGAAGTTTTTATAACAAAATATATGTTTCGTCAAAATAAATAAAATATAGATTCTTTATAAAAATAAAGTTTAATTGTCTTCACATGGTGATATCAACAGTTGTTGATTATCTGTTATGAGAATAGGGGCTTTATTTTAAAACCTTATTAAATGAAGAGAAAAAGATTTCATGAAATTACAGGACCCTTGACAAATATTTAACAACTGTTGTAGGTCATCACGTGAACAAAATTAACCTCTATATTTGTATAAAAGCAATATTTGATTTATTTTGACCAAAAGAAGTTTTTATATAAAATCTACAAAAACACCTTTTCTCTCGTTCCCTACACCCCCACCTTAAGAATACACTACCAGACTAACACCAGTTTGTCCAACTAGTTTGGTCACGAGAGCCATTTCGAAAATTGAGGAGCCGCATTTTAGAAAATTCATTATTGTCACTATTTTAAGAAAAACAAACACAATTTTTAAATTCTTACCAAAACAAAAATAAAATTAAAATGCTATTCAACTTTCTCATCACATTGTGATGGAAAAAGTCAAAATTCTGATTTAGTTGAAAACAAAAAATATTTTTTGTAGAGAGATAAGTGGAAGCCAAAAGGTGGTTAGTATTTATGCAATCGTGCCTCGAGTACTGCATATTACAATATCAAGCATTCTGAATTATTGAGTAGCCACAAAAATTTACAATTCGATAATATAAGCTAGCGAAAAAAGTACCTTATCTCTTGCTATCGGAACACATGACATTTACATTTTAAGTTTGTTACCAAAAAGAAGGCAGGCTATTATGTATGAGCATTCAGATAAAGTACACAGGCTAGTTCTTTCATTCCTACTAAGCTACTCGCTTGTCACGAGAATTTGAAGAAGAATTAAATTATCATGCTGTTGAATGCATTCTTTGCTCTTCTCTTCCGTTCATTCCCCACGGTACTTTCCAAGCTCGTAAAAAATAGTGAGGTCTCCTCAACAAAACGTATCATCCGTTGACAGCAGCCTGGAAAGATGCTGAACTGGTTGGTCGTTGCCGAATAATTCTTTACAGAAGAGTGAGTCTCTACTGCTGCTTCCCTAAGCCTTGCCTTCCAGTGACCACGCATAAACATTGTGTATGAGAGAGAGAGTGTGTATGTGTGGGGGTGGGGTGGGAGGCGTGCATGCGCGCGTGTGAGTAGTACCCACTGAGCTAAAGATATGGGAAACAAACGTGAAAGCAAGAAGAGAAGAGCATCCATATCATTGTAATACGTGGTAAATGTTTCACAACTTTTCACATTCAGATTGTTTCCGCTTCGTGTGAATCCTGGCGCCTCTTTGTGGGGCAATGGGGTGCGGATCATTTCACCATACTTTTTTTCCCCCTTCCCCTTGAAAATGTGTGTGTTTTGGTAGGTCTTCTATATTTATCTCAGTTTCTCTTATTTCGTCCAAACATATACTTTTTCCTGTGTGGGCTATTTTAAACCGCTTCGTGGAATGACGGAGAAAAGTTATGGGAGGTGTAGAAGAATAGACGCAGCCAAGTTTGTTTTTTTAGGGGTGTTTATGTTTAGGGAACATTATTTCACGTGTTATTGAGGGGTTAAGGGCATTGTGCACTAACAGGCTGTGTGAACAATATGGCCACTAACACTCCCAATGGACCACATCGGTACTTTCGCTCGTCTTCGCGTTCATACATTCCAGGTGACGTCATACAGATCTCAGGCCGATCCCCCTATTTGCGGCTTGTTCCGGGGATATTTACGCCTCACAGCACTTTATATAAGCCATGTTATGAGATGTTTTCTGTCTCGACCCCTTCGACTCAACTCCCTATTTTACCCACAACAAGAAGTAATCTGCATGTCGATATATACAGTTCTCGTTTACCCATCCCTGCATCCCATACCCCCCTCCCTCTTCTACCCTCCTTAATACCAAGCAGTCTTTCTTTACACGCCCTCAGACAAAATGCAAGAGCCTGGCCCCTATGGATAAAACGATCGTTTGTTGAAACGTCTCATTGTTTCTTACGAGCAGTTTACAACACACTTTCGGAGCTATAAGCAGGAGCTTCTACCCCCTTTAAAAGAACAGACAGTTCTCTTCTTTTCAGTAGTGATTATCAGTTGTTTCCCTAAAATCGCATTCAACATTTCAACTCTCTCATCACATTTTGTCTGAAAGACTGTAATGAAAGTGTTAAAATACGAAGAAGTATCGTCATTGGTAACAGCAGTGTAACTTTAGTTGAATGGGTGGAAAAGGGAGTGACAGTCCTAAACAAATAATGAAAAAATTAATGCAAAAGGAGGAGGGAGGAATTATTTGAGTTTAAAATAAAAAACGTTTTAAATTAAAAAATACAAACCCAAAGTTTGAACTAGTCTGGTTTCTCTTAACGAAAGTCTTTACAAAATTCCTGGTTAGGCCAAAAACGTTCACATTGGAGAAACCAAAGAAATAAGTGTTTTTTACTTGGTTGTTCTTTTCTATTTATCACTTTTTTAAATCCTATAAAACAAGAGTTAATTAGAAAATTATAGAACCTTAAAAAGTCATTAACCTCAAAGAAAACCACATTTATGATTTCGTTTTAAAAAGTCAAGAGCAGTCGGGGTAAAGAAATGGCAAAGAGAAAAAGGGATAAGGGGGGGGGAAGGGTAGAGGGGTGAGAGGGTATATATTATTTTTTCTTACCCCCCCCCCCTACTAATGTACATGCAGAAAGAGATAAACTAGAAATACAGCACAGTGCTTGCTGCAATGTGACTCAATCGTAAAAAACAACGGAATGGCGTAATAATATGAAGAGCAGCCAGCAACCAACAGTTGGGAAGCTCATTTTTGAGGGAGACAAAATGTGGCTGTGGACGGGGGAAGAGATATAGAGGCAAAAAGAAGGAGGGCGTGATTTTCAACCTACGCCACCCAAACTCTTTTAAGCTGTTTTTAAAAACTCCAAAAAAAATACTATAAAAGTGTGATATTAAATAAAAACATTTCAATTTATTAATAGCCAATCGGTTGTGATGGAGCGAAATGGATAATGTATAAATAATTGTGTTTGATAAATTTGCTATTAATCTCAAAGGGCAGAAAATCGTCTGTTTTCCAGCTGTGTTAGTTAATCATTCAATGATGCAGATTAACAATAAAACCACACTTGTCTGTTGGAACTGCCACGAAATACAGGGTTAACTGTTGCCAATAGGCAAGCGAATCACGCGACTGATTTTGATGCCATGATAGATATTTCAAGTGTTTTTTAGCACCGCGTCTTACTACCTGTTCAGATTATATGACTATGTACTATTTACAGTAATGGGTTAGTGATTAGGAAGGCTTAATTTAGAGGAAACGCACCCAAATTTGTGTAGAGGGAGAGTGGTGGACCATTTAAAAAAACATCAATGCACCAAACCGGGATCGAGCCTCGGCAGTATTTTTCAACACGAGGTTAGCGAAGCGGGTGATATTTCAAATTATTAATGACGTACCCATGTGAGCTCCCATAAGAGGATTTCATTACAGAGTTATTTCGATTATTACAATTTATAATACAAACATTTAAAATAGAAAAGGTTTAGATTTGGCTAATACTATTAGGGTAAACAGCTATAATATTCACTTAAATTTAGGAGTGATTTGCAATTATTAACGGCGTCGGTAGCCACGTGGGCTAAATCTACCTCATATAGTCTGATTTTTCGGGGACAGGGAGTTTGGAGCTCAAATCCCAGCCGGGTGATAAAAGGTTAATTTTCCTAAATAGTTTCCAGCTCTTCTCTCACAAAACATACGGTTAATTTCCTCTAAATTTTACGTTTACCACCCATACCTTATCAAGGCCATACGTCAATAAAATGTCATCGTAATATTTTAACAGGTGTATCAATTACAAGCTATAAATAGTGATTATTTCAAATTTCATAGTTCACGAGCTATAAGGAATAAAGCTTGCTATTTTATGCTTTCTACGTACCAATGTTAAGTTAAATAAGTTAATTTATGGGTCTGAAATTTAATTTAACTACTAGACATGCATAGTTTACATCTTTTTAATAATATATTAGTATTTTTTTGTACACCCCGGCAATTTGAATTTATTTAAGGTATTTAAGGGATGCAGGAAACACGAGAAAAAGCCAGTGTTTTTGCAGTTTTTAAAGCAAAACATTTTTTGGTTAAAATAAATCAAATATTGCTTCAGTACAAACATAGAGCTTATTTTTCTTCACATAGTGATATCAACAGTGTTTGAATGTCAAGAGCATAGCAGTGTTAGATGACAATGACAAACTTTTTAAAGAAAGAGAAAAACTTGTCATGAAATTCCAGGACAGCTTTGATAGATATAAAAAACGGTTGATGTCACCGTGTGAATAAAATTAAACTCTATGTTTGTATAGAAGCAATATTTCTTTTCCTTTGACAAAAAAAAAATTGCTATAAAACTGCATAAACACTGATCTTATCTCTTGTCCCCTACATCCTCACCTTATTTTTGTAGTAAGAAATGTTGCTATTGTGAATGAATTTGTTTATTTTTTAGCCTAACTCTACTCGTTAATTTGATTAATTTAGCCGAATTTGCCATCGCAAATATAGATTTGAAATGTTTAGTCAATGAAATGATGTGTTTTGACTACCAATTGTTAATACAACACAGACTATCAGCACATAACGTTCCAGGCCAAGGGGGATCGAATGGGCCATACTAATGACTATTCCAAGTAAAGCGCACGCTGTAGAGGACTGAGTTATTGAAGTAGCTACCAGCTATTTTTCCAAGAAACAAAAGTCGGGTTTGCTCTCTTTTTTTACTTCACATGGTGGAGACATTACGAAAGAAACTCTATTGTTGGTATATCAAAGCTTGTCTCAACCGGCCGTGTGGTGTAGTGGTCAGTGCACCTAGCTAAGAGCCTAAGGGTCCCGGATTCAATTTCCTGCTGGTAACTTGGGTATTTTTCCCTTAAGGGGAATGATCCCGACGGTCACCAAGGTTTGGTTAGTTAGGCTTAAGTTAGGTTAAGACTCACACTGGCTCCACAACTTCATAATAACTATCATCACATAATCTCAATGCAGGTATGACGTGTGGACAACCTCCTATGGTATACCCTGGGCAACGTTCTGTGCCACAAGAGTGGCTAATAGTCTCCAAATAAGGTGACCCGAACCTAGATGTTACATTCCTCTCGGTCATATATAACATATGATTAAAAAAAAACTCGTCTTTAATTTTACTTGCTATTTATTAAATATCACAATTTATTTAATGAATATATGATATGTGCGTAGCTTATATGAGAGTCGGTACAATAATTATTTAAAACAAAAGAATTAACTTAAATTTAATAAATAATGTATACACTGCCAAGTTTAAACTCATCTAAGAACTTGATATTAAAAATATTATTAAAGAAAGGTAAGACTCTACGATTAATAAAAACCTCTAAACCGTATTAATCTCTACACAACAGGATCTTAAACTATGAGTCACGACCCTCTCACGGGTCACTAAAAAGATTCTGGGGGCTACAGCAAACATTAAATATTTATTATATAAGTAATGAAATTATTATAAACTACAACCTTCCATATTCTATTTGTAAAATTTATTTCAGGGATCACGTCATCAAACATGATTAAATAAATCTTATTTTAAATAATAATTCCTATAATTCACTAGATAAATTAATAGCGTCCGTAGGTTGAAAGGAGCAGTTGTCAAAACTGGATATATTGTGTCAAAATAAGTAAGCTCATTCATCTTATTAAATGTTTTATGTTTATTACTTATCATTTGAAGCAGTTGTTTTTTTCCAATTTTCTTATCTTTATCTGAATATGAAGTTTAAAATTATAATTAATAATCTTAAATATAATAGCACATATGCGGTCTTAACAAAAAATGTGTTCAATATATTTTTCTCGTTTTATCTAAAACTGCTTAGTAACTAAAACTAGAGTATCTACAAAACTAGACTTGACAAAACCATTACTTCTGGGGTCGCTAGTAATTTTCTCTCATGAAAAAGGGTCGTGATTAAAATAAGTTTAAAACTGGTGGTGGTCTACATAAATAAATAACTAATAAACAAATTGGAATGACTCGTCAAACAGAGCAACTGGGTTTGTCATTTTTATAATATTACAATTAATATTCTGTCTAAGAATAAAGATTGATTATAAAATTGTTAGATTAATAATGCACTTTTTGTTTCAGAACATATATCTGTGCTTAATAAACATTTATTAATGTTTTTTTGGGTATTCATCATGGATATTATCTTCTTGAACTCTGAAAAATGTGTTGTTGAAGTCGTTCAAAGTATGTCTGATTGTTGTTAATTGGTAAGTAGAGTAGAGTAGAGTAGAGAGTTTCGAATTTACAAACTTAGCAAAGGCGCTTGGGAGTTTTTATCTCAAAAATAGAAGTGAATTTCATTGTTATTTGTATTTTATGTTTGAATTGTATTTATTGCATGTTTGTATCGTATCCATATCATGGTTGTATACATGTATGCTGTGTGCATTACTGTATGTCTTGTATTGTGTGTATGGTTTGTGGTGTTAATGTATGTTTTGTAAGCTCGTTTTTATGCCTTGCATCGTTGGAAGTATTATTCTTTGTATGCCACATATGTATGTGTTAAGTTATGTGTTACATTGTATTGATGGTCTGTATTTTATGTATTGCTTTGTATGTATTCGGTGTATGTATTGTATTCGTGTTTGCATTGTATACAATCATATATATATATATATTTTATATATATATATAAAGACGAAAACCGGACTGACACATTCATCACCGTATCTCACGATCCTCTGGACCTTGACTCTTAAAATTTTGCAGGGAGATCCCTTTCAATCCGTAGACATCCGATAAGAAGGGATTCTGCGACATTCAACCCATAAAAGGGTAAAAAGGGGGGTTGAAAACATAGTCTTTTTCCGAAACTGCTTAAGCTAGAAACATTAAGTTTGGCCCGAAGGTCCTTTATCAAAATCTAAGAACAAATTATTCGAAGAATTTTCGATATTAGCGTCCTAAGGAGTGAAAACGGGGATACAAACTTTATTGATAGGCACGCATATCTCTGAAACCATTTAAGATAGAAACTTGAGACTAGGGGAAAATACTCTTCTTAAAAAAATACAAAATACGTGTTCGACGGTTTTTCGAAAAAATCAACCAAGCGGGTGAACGAGGATAAGGTGGATTTTTTGAGTTGAGATATATCTCTGAAACCACTTAAGCTATAAACATGAAACTCGGGGAAAATACTCTTCTTAAAAAACAAAGAAATGTGTGTTCAATGATTTTTTTGAAAAAATAATCAAACGTGTCAAACGGGGAGCGGATGCGTTTTTCTAAAAACCACTATATCTTTGCAACCTAGAAACGTGAAACTCGGGAAATATACTCTTCTTAAAAATAAATAAATTATTGTTTAGCGGTTTTTTCGAGAAAAAAAAACAAACGATCTGAACGAGTAAACGGAGAGCGGGTGGGGTTTTCGAGTTGAGCTCTATTTCTTTAACCTGTATACATAGAGATGTGAAATTTAGCAAGAATATTCAAAACTACTTTCCAATGTGATAGAAAACTGATAGCTAAAAAGAGTTTGTTGGGAAAAAGGGGTTGGGGGTTTTCAACATTTTCCAAATTAATACAAACATATTATAATATTTTACTAGCTATAAGAAAATATTTATTTTTACACAGAGATCGTAGAAATGGAGTTGATTGCCATGCTCTTTGGTGAGCGGTGTTTTTTTCTCTCTCTTAATATGTACATTATTAATTACATAAATGTTCTTTGGTGGAAGATGATGCGCTTTTTTCCTTGGATTATTTTAATAATGTTTATTGTTTAGTTTAATTCATATAATGTCTGTGCAATAATTTTTGTGCTGCAATGTAAAATTATTTTTATATTGGTTTGTATATCGAAGTTTCGTACTTAGTCAGCTATACAGTTTTTGTGGTGGGGTACGATTTCGGATTTGGATTTAAGGTTATTTAACAGTTTGTTATAATTTTTTGTAATGTAGATCGGAAATATCTTGGTAGATGGTATAGAGATGCCTCAACGTGTTGTGCGTTTGAACGGTGAGGGAGGATGTCCTTCTTACTCGTTATCATACGCCATGTTTGGCACTGATAGTCTAGGCTATGAGCTGCGATACCAGATAGTAGACTATATATCTGAGAGTTGGGACAGATTTAAGGTGTTTACCCTGGACAATGAAGGGAACAACTGGGTCAGCCAGGAGACGTACTGTTTTGAAATGTCGAAGCTTAGCGCCTATGGTATCACTTGCAAGCTAGAGGCAGCAGGGCAGTTGTACCCCTGGAGGTTTGATGTGTACTGGAATGTGCAATTATTAGTAGGTTTTGGGGAGCCTAGTGAGGGTGTAATGAGGTTCAGGTTCACTAGTGATCTGTCCAGGGGTCACTTTGATGTGTATCAAGCAATTGAAGGGCTGCCATATTTCTCCCAGTTTATTCCACATCAACTCGATACTCCTTCATTGCAATGTCCTGATAATATTCCAAAGAAACAAGGTGGAATAAACCACCATGCCAGGGTTACGAATACAATAATAAACAAACAAATGTCTGAAGCTGCTGCTAAATATGCTAAAAAAAATATCCAGAAGTTAATCGCGCTGTTGTTGCTGCATATTCACTGAAGCATCCGGAGGCAAGGTAAGGACGTCCAAGGTCACCCTGGAGTGAAGAAGGATCATGTTAAAGGCAGAGTGTACACGATTTACCCTAATAACTTGGAGTGTTATCATCTGCGTCTCATGTTCCACGAGGTACGAGGACCAACATCATTATCTGACCTCAAAACAGTAAATGGTCACATCCATCCCACATTCCAGACCACTTGCAGAGTGTTGGTTTTGTTGGAAGACCATGGTCACTGGGACAAAACTTTGAAAGAAGCGGCCTTATCTAACTCTCCTTTCAAACTATGAGAACTGTTTGCAATCATGTTGGTTTTCTGCCAGATTTCAGACCCGATCCTGCTGTGGGAGAAACACAAGGACAGTTTCTCTGAGGACATGAAATGGCAGATGGAGAAGGATTGTCCAGATATTGATGTCCACCAGGGTTTGGACATGATATACAAGTGTCTGATGTTGTTGGAAGATGAGGTGGTTTCAATGGCAGGACATACTTTCAAGCACTATGGCTTGCCCAAAACAATGCAGATGGTATCATGGGGAACTGAGACTACCTCAGGGAATTGAGCTACGACGTTAATGCTCTGTCAAAAACAGTGTATGACAACGAGCCAAGGCTAACGGGCAATCAGATGACGGCTTACAAGAATGTTATTAAAAGCGTAGATGGTAGAGAGGCCAGTGTTATGTTCTTGATGCCTCAGGAGGTATAAGAAAAACATTCTTGATAAACCTGTTACTAGCCAAAGTTAGAAGTAACCAGGGGATTGTTATGCCTCTTGCTTCAGTGGGCATTGCTGCAAAGATTTTGGAGAGGGGTAAAACTGCCCATTCTGCCTTCAAACTCCCCTTCATTCTGAATCATACAGAAACCCCCATATGTAACATTTCAAAAAACAGTAATTTATCCCAGGTGCTTCGATATTGCAAACTTATCGTATGGGATGAATGTAATATGTCACATAAAGGGCAGATAGAGGCTCTAAACCATATGCTGCAGGGTATTTGCAGCTATGACAAGCTGATGGGTGGTATTACTGTCTTGTAGTGGGGGACTTTAGGCAGACCCTACCATTAGTACCCGGGGGACCCAAGCCGATGAAGTCAAGAACTTTCTTAAATCTTCATACCTATGGCCTAAAATTCAAAAGCTGTTATTAAAGAAAAATATGATAGTAAGGTGAGGGAGATAGATGGAAAGATAAACCTCCCTTTTAGCATTTATCAATTAGTTAAGGATATGAACAGTATGACTACAATCATTTTTCATGACCTAAATAATATAAGAAGAAAACCTATGAAATGGTTAAAGGCGAGGGTAATTCTAACTCCTTGATAAGGCAAATGAAATCAAAAAACTCCTGCTCAGCATGTTTGTATCGGAGGATATGACCTATCAGTCAGTGGACTCAGTAGTGGAGATAGGATGCTGTCCACTAGCCGGTAGAGTTTTTGCACACCCTCAAACCCCTGGGCTCTCTTCTCACACTCTTCTCTCGAAGGGTGGCACGCCCATAATGTTTTTGCGCAATTTGAAGCCCCCAAAGCTTTGTAATGGAAGCAGACTGCAAGTGAAGGCCCTCCAACGCAACGTCATCGAAGAAACTATTTTCACAGGGTGTGGTTATGGGGAAACAGTATTTATACCACGCATTACCCTCATCCCTTCGGATTACCCCTCCAAGTTTAAGATAGTCCCGTTCCCCCTGATAGTCTGCTTTGCAATGACAATCAACAAGGCTCAGGGTCAGACATTGAAGGATTTGGGGTTTGGTTTAAGGTAAGACTGTTTCTCCCACGGCTAGCTCTACGTAGCTGTCTCCAGGGTGAGCACACTGAGGAGCCTGGGTGTTCTGGCGCATGAAGAAGTACGGATAACATCGTAAACCAGGAAGTCCTTTCAAAGTAGCCAGCCACATAGGGAATATGACACGGCTGTAAGAAAGGGTTCTGATAACCAAAATTCTCCAACCAAATCATAATATGGCAGTATGAAATGGGGCCTGCCAATCAAAATTCTCCGACATGAACATGACAAAAATACGATGTTTGGTCACCTCCTCATTGTGTCTCTCGGGTAACGCTAAGAACTATAAAAGCTATCACATAATGTCTACCAGTATCACACTATTATATAAATTTATATATAGATGTATATTTTATATATATATTATATATGTATATATAAAAGACTGACAATAAGCTATCAAAAATACGAAACCCACACGAAGCACGGGCTATTGATTAGTGATATATATATATGTATGTGTGTGTGTGTCTTGTATGTATCGCATTTATGATTTGTTGTGCTATTGTAAGCATTTTATATAAAATATGCATGTTTTGATAGTTAGTTATAAGTATTAACTATCCATTATATATATATATATATATATATATATATATATATATATATATATTTATATATATACACAAGTGATGGTAGTGATGGTCTGTATTTTATGTATTGCTTTAAATGTATTAGATGTATGTATTGTATGTTTATATTGTATACAAATATGTATGTATGTTTTATGTAATGATGGCCGTCTTGTAGTGTATGTATGGTTTGTGGTGTTATTGTGTGTACTGTATATATGGTATGTATTGTATGCTTTGTTTGGCTGGTTTGTCTAGATAAATTGCTTTGTATGCATTTGATGTATATATTGTATTTTTGTTTGTATTTCCTTCTTATCCGTATTGTGTATAAGGATTGTAGCCAACGTTACACGCTAATAATGGTACTTACACTCTTGGATAGAGTTGACCCGTCCAGACTTCTTTTATTTTCCCGCTAGACTGAGATGAGTGCTGGTATTGAAGGCGCATCGTGTCTTGAACAATTACACCATCTTGGTTACGCCGCGGATGTCTCGAGACTCCGTTAGAAGAAGAGGGATGCTTCGAGACTCTAGCAGAAGATTCGCTTTCTAGAACCTACTAAAGGAAAGCCAGGCGCGCGACCGGTTCTACGCATCGCCATGTTAACCTCCCTTATTCTATCTCAGCCGTCCTTATGTATACCCTCTAGCCATCTCTGCGATCCAGTGACGTAAACCAAGAATAATAAAATATCACCTACAACTGCCTAGGTAAGCAGCGCTATCCCCGTCAGACTTGCTTATACGCGTATTTAAAATTCTCTTTCGGCCTTTAACATTTTTATCAAATGTTTCTTTTTGGTTTTAATACTTGATTATTTATTTAAAATTAAATGGTGAACTAATATGGGTAACTCTCACTATCCTGTTAACATTGAGGTCACTTTAGTAATTTAACATTTATTGTAAATTTGTTTGCCTTGAGGTCACTAAATGTCGTCGTTTAATAGTCGCATGGATTAACTTGTCTTGAGGCCATTAAATGGCATTGTCAAATATTAATTTTGAGACGATTTATCATGAGGCCACTAGAGAGCATTGTCAAATATTGATTGTTAGACAATTTGTCTAGAAGCTATTAGATTACAATGTTGAATATTTATTTGTGAGACACTTTGTCTCGAGGCCACTAGATGAGTTTTCAAAAATTAATATTCAGACACTTTGTCATAAATTCGCTAGATGAAATTGTCATATATAAATTGTGAATTTAGATGCCACTCTATTAGGTATATATGAGCAATATACTGTGTATTCCTGATACCAACACTTTGAGCTTAATAATTAGTTAATATATTATTATAATACTATAGCTTAGCTAGGCCCCCTTGGATTTGTTAACATTTTTATTTTGTTAGGATTTTAAATGTCACCTTTATATTTTGGTAGCTAACGACTGAGAAAATATTTGAAACCATACTGTAGGAACTGCGCGAAGGGAACTATTATTCAAGGTTCATCCTAAAAAATTCATAATCCAGGCCTGTGGTACAATCCCTTCCTCTACATGCTCTGCTTTTGTTCCTTGTAAATATAAAATTATCTTGTTTTTTTAATTAATATTAATTTGCTACCCAACGCATTGTATTTGTTTTGGTGGATATTTAGAGCCAGGGATTACTGTGTATATGCTCTATATTTTAATTTATGTCTTATTTAGAATGTATGGTTTGTGGTGTTATTGTATGTGTTGTATATTAGGTATGTATGTTTTGATACTATTTATGGATATTTTATGGGTAAGTAGATATAAATATTAACGACCGTATGGTGTATATGTGTGAGGGTTTGTATTATTTTGTATTAATGGTCTTTATTTTATGTATTGATTTGTATTTATCTGATGTATGTATTGCATTGCATGATTGTTTGTATTATATAAATGTATCATGTTGTGGATATTATGTGTGTATGATTTATGGTGTTAGTGTATGTATTGTATTGTATTTTATTTTATTTTATTTTATTGTATGTGTGGTTTGTGATGTTAGTGTATGTTCTATATGTACATTTTCAACCTTGTATGGATGGGTGGATAGATTAAAGTACTAACGTTTGTGTGTTATATAATCATGTATGCATGCATGTATGATGGTAGGGTAGAGGGGTGAAGAGGAGTCCGTTATAAACCAAGTGTTAATGTGGGTGAGAACTAGTCCCTATTAGGATATGAACATTTGCTGTCTTGCCAAGTTCAATGTTCCTTTTTTATTTGAGTCAAGTGCAGAGACTTTGCTTAGGTTATGTTGGATTATTTTAGGTTAATTTGGGTCTTAACAAGTTCTATAGAAAGTCATAGTCAACGAATGATCATCCTATCTCGTATAAGTACGTTAAATGTATTATATGTAACGATACATGTATAGTGATCAAATACCTTAGGATGCATGGCATGACCTGTGTATCTTGATTTTGATAAGTGTCAGATGATTAAATGTTTAGCAAATACGATATAGGTAAAAGTTTGCTAGGAGGCCGAAGAAGTTCATTTTCAAAGACTGTGGAAGGACATACCCTGTAAATAGCTGTAAATTTATCGTTAGAGAGGGTGGATAGACTACCTGTCTGATCCTGTTCCAAAGCATGGGATGGGTCCTTGAGCAGGTGTTGTATAGTTTCAACGGCAGGAAGATGAAGTTGAATAGTGGGAAAGGGATATATATATATATATATATATATATATATCACAATTTTTATTTACATCCTTTATAACAGCTTTGGGGTAGTGTTTTAAGAGGATAGAACACTGTAAGGTTTATTATTTCAGCAATGGTGATGACAGCTAAAGCGCCATGTTCGGGGTTGACAACATCATGTGCGGAACCAACTGTAGAAAACTCTGTGTGGCTTATGACATCTGTTCAGGGTGGAGAGCCTTGTTATTTACATATTTACCGACAGACGTACAGTGTGTAGAGTGTGACTCTCACTTTTTAAAGACATTCTGAAGTGAAGGCGAATCCTAGACTGTCTATTACTTTTTCTCAAATGAAATTTAGTGGTTGTGAAGTAGAGATAGGTAGGTTGAGAGGTTATAGATGAATCTGAGACGTTGGTAAGGGGTAGGGATAAGAGGACGATGTGTAAGGCAGCCTGGTGTTGGCCCCCTGCTCCAATGGTCATCATGATTACAGAAAGTATGCTTGATATGACGTTATAAAACATCATTTGAAAGTATGTACTATTAGAGATTACACTAAGGGAATAGGACTCTAATCTAGTATGATGTATGGTATAATCTATGAACTATGATTTACTCCTTCTTCGTGGTACACTTGATACGGCGGAGAAAAATTAGCGGTTCAGGTGACGATGTGCAACGTGAATTATAGGTACAAGAGTAATAGCAAAAATTAATAAAAAATTACTGGTGTCGGGAGAAGTAGGTGTCTTGGACACGAAATTCAACAATAATTACAATTCATAAAATAATGATAAAAATATATAAATAATACTAAACATAATGAAAGCTGGGGGGAGGAGAAGTTCAGGGGACGAGATTCAATATGGATTAGAAGTAAAAATAAATACAAAATATATATTTAATAATATTAAAAATAATTGGTGTTGGAGAGAGTGAGAGGCACCGAAAATGGTTGGAGGAGTCCAGGGGCTGAAATGTGACACCAAACCTGGTGAATTACCGTTACGGAGTCTGGGTGTGAGCTCCACCCTATTTGATCTGGTCACTGGCTATACATTTAGGAAGTGAGTGGGCTATAAACTCGTGGGTTGTAAGGCTTAGGAGGGGGAGGGGATTACTTGGTGGGGCGTCAATCTGGTAACGTCTATGGCAGCCATCTTACTCAAAAACTCTGCCAGAAGTGACTATTTTACACTACAAAGGGAAAATGGTTTTATAACCTATTTTGTTTGTTGATTATAATAAATTTTATTGCCTTTTTTATACAAAAATGAATGCATATAGATATATATATTTAGATTTATATATATATACCTACAATGGTGTGCAAACGGTCTAAAATTCAAGTTCATTTAGTTGGGTTTTCTGGTGTTGGGATTATAGTCCCTGGAATTATTGAGAGTTTAAAATAATTAATTATACAGCCGGAACTGATGAAAATATATATATATATATATATATATATATATATATATATATATATATATTCATCATCCCCAACACCAGAAAACCCAACTAAATGAACTTGAAATTTAGACCGTTTGCACACCATTTTAGGTATATCTTTGTTTCGAAAGAAAATGCATTGTGTAGTATGTGAACAAAAATAATAACAAAAGCGAATCTGTGAAAAATATCCAAGAACATCAATTCTGTTTCATATAGGAGTAATGTGCATTTTAATATCATTTCAAAATCAATTTACTAATAGGGTTGGTCAGACAAAAGAAGACCAAAATCTCAGAACCTAGTTATGGTCCGTCTGTTTTTATACAGGAATCAAATGAAATAGAACTAAAAATCAAAAGCATAAATGGATAAGGGGGTAGGAAAGGGAGATAGAGAGAGAAATGTTCACAAGAAAACAAACACGAGGCAAGCAACGCTGGTAACCCACCAGATTAAACTATCAGACTAGCCAATAGTCTGAGAGCGTGTTGAAGGGCCCAGATGTAGGTGTTGTGTTGTTGGAAATAATAATTATCCTGTGTCTGGTCGCCTAATTAGATGGTGCCTTGGGTGAGCAAACAGATGGAATCTATTTGCCAGTGGCAAACATCCCCATCTGCCTCCATCAACCATCAATACTGCAGCTTGCAAGGAGATAAAAACTGTATTTGGAAGGATATAACAATACAATAAATGACTTGCCCAGATTAAGAAATAATAAATGTAGTTTTAGTCATAAATATTTACAGGAGGTTTAAGAGAAAATGAGACCTGCATCAGTGGGCGCGTGGACTAAATGTAAGGTTCCTCTGGTTTGGTATGTCAGTGATGGGGAGGTCTATATTTGAATCTCGACTGGCTGTACAAGTGTTTTTTCTAAATGGTATCCCATCATATTTACACGCAAATGTAATTACATTTATTCTAAGCTGTGCCTGCTGCCCCTATCCCATTAGAATCAATACAATGCGTATTACTAGGACTGGATATGAAAGTAATTAAATAAAAAAAGAAATGAAAGAACACATTGGTAAATATACAAACTATCCTCATATGAAAATAATTTTATGACAAATATGTGGTACAGTTTTCCAAAGAATAAAAAAATATGTGGTAATGTACCACGAGAAATATGTATGCTATTTGAAACTTTAGGAATGCACAAGGTCCACTGTTACAATTTGACTTTGACCCTGTTTAAATAAATTTTATAATGATGTTTTCGAGATTTTAGGTACTAAAACTATAGTACATGTTTAAAGAAAGCTTAAATTTATTTATTAAATAATACCTAAACAATTACTCAAATGTTTATTTTCTCTTTTATTACTATTGTTTGAGTATTTAAGATATAAATGGCGTACAACCCAACATTCCTTGAGGGCTATGAATAAAAGATACAAATTTAGTATTATCCCTTACTAAGTGGTTTTTTCGACACTTTTTTGTGTGTTTAGTTTTGAAAGCCATTGTCCGATGACGCCAGAATTGAGGGTTGACGTCACGTGGAGTTATTTTCTGGTTGGCAAGAGAGACTTATGAATGGGTAAGGATGAGACTGTTGGCCTGGGAAAGGCCAATGGTGAAATATTATCGTATGTGGGTAGTTGCTGTGTGAACAGTGGTTCGGATTTGGGATCATAAAGCCAAATTTTATTCGTGTCGAGAAATAGCGTATTGTAAGTTATTTTTAAAACTTATTGGATATATGAACTCATCGTGATGTTTTACAGTGTTTAAACAGTTATTTTGGATCAATAAACGTGTGGCATTCCATAGTGTTAGGTATTGTTTTCGTGGAATTTTAACCCTCTTAAAAGCGTAGGGTCACCAGAGACACCAACGCAAATTTGTTGTGCCTTTAAGTTACTTTAAAAGATTTTGAAATAAATTACTTTGCTTATTCATTTAATTTGCACCATATTTTTTCAATTATTTTAAAAGGTTATTTGCAATTGTATCTTTCTTTATCTGCCTGACAAATTTCAGTTTTCTACTTCATTAATAAGTTGTTTTAGTTAGTTTGGTAATTATTTGACAACCTCCCCAACCCCCATTTTGAACTCACTCTGAGAAATTTTAATTTCTAGGATTAATTTGGATATCTGGAGTTTTCTCTACCTGTCTGCCAAATTTAAATTTCATAACTCATCAAAGTAGTTTTTTTTTATTGTATACCAGCACTCCTAGAGCCCCATTTATTAATTTCCCCTTTTTATAGTTTTCTCTACTTGTTTCCCAAATTTAAATTTCATAACTCATCTAAGTTGTTTTTTTTAATTGTATACCAGCACTCCTAGAGCCCCGTTTATTAATTTCCCCTTTTTATATTTTTCTGGTTATATGAGGTATTCCCTCTACCTTTCTTCCAAATTTCAGCTTTACATCTTATTCTTAAGTGCCTATCTTTTTTCTGGACACATACATACACCTACCCATTCACACACACACTTTCTGTTTTATTTATATATATATATATATATATACACACACACACACACACACACACACACATACAGTCTCGTCATCCTGGCTCTTGGCATGATATTACAAATATAGCTGTTTTCAGTCAGCAGGCCATGAGCTTATGGTTTTTTTTCGCTTGTATCTCATATATATATATAAATTTACTTTTAAGAACAGTACCACAGTAAGATGCGATAATAAATAAAAAAGACACCAATCAATTGTAAATAAGTTATTTTAATAACGCCTACATTTTAAAGAAAGAAAATTAAATTAAATTATCAAAGTTAATGACTTATACCATATTAATTTCAACTACTTAAAGTAAATTCATTGAAAGTAACACCTTAAGTGGTAAAAAAGACAAAAATTGATATGTATGCTAAAATTAAAAACATATATACTCTTTTCTATATTATTTTGTAATGCATTTTGGTAGACAATTTAGTTAAGTTTGGTCCATAGCGTGTTGTCTTCAACAGCACACAATATGCATTTATGTACGAGCCAAGATGAGTTATAACCAGCGTATACCCAGAAAGGTTTGTAAAACATGAGAATAAAACAAATTCTAACTGTTGACTTCACAAAGTTATTGTGAACGACAAGTCTGTCAAAATATTATTGACCTAAAAAAACATACCACGTAGGGAGAAGTTTTTTTTTTTGCACTGAATATTACCATGCGTTCGTGTTATATACTTATGTACTAACTACACTAATGTTTTCAGGGATGAGGGAAGCTATATTTATAAGAAGTGAATCCAAATTTGAGTGGAAGGAGAGTGGAAAATAATTGTGTAAAACCACCCTCAGTACCCCCGACCGAGATTCGAGCTCCGATCCACCCATCCTCAGCACACTTGTCTACTGCAAGAGTAGCGCCTTAAACCATGTGCCCAGCCGAAGTGTTTGGGAAATGTTTTATTTGATGTTATTTTGTTCATGTCGACGTGCCACCCAAATCATGTTCGTATGCAATAGACTAGAGGTTAAATGGATAGGTGGTTTAAACGTCAATCTTGTCTGTTATCATTTACCTATGATAGGGTGGTTGGGGTGTGAATCATAGCCGTGTGTACCAAGTGTTTTCAAATAAATGGTGGCACACTAGACTAGCTCAAAATTCAGCTAGCCCTTAATTGGCACAATGGTTGGAAAAGTTTTATTATCTCTGTTCTAGACAAAATCTCAGCCCTACACATGCATAAGAACTAAAAACAATAAAATAGCAAATTTGACTCGTTAATTGTAATGATATGAAATCATTGAATCCCTATTTTTAGCTTATAAATATACACTTCCTAAGATAGTGCAATACTTTTTATTGATGGATGGCCTTAATGGAGGTGAGGTAATGTATGTACCTTTTTACTTTAGTAGAAAAGATTTTGGAGGACCTTTAATGGATAGAGAGAACACCGGATGAGTCAAGTAGTAGGGATGTGAAAAAAGTATCGATACTTTACTAATATCGGTATTTTCCTTTTGACACTAGTATGTTTTACTCGATATTTTTCCCCGATACTTTTACTGATATTAGTACTAACACTCCGGGATCGAATGGGTATTGAAAGAAACACATTTTTTGCTATTTCCACTCATGGCCCATGCTGAGATTTAATATTTATTAGGGTGTTCTGTAGAAGAAGAACAAATGACACTATTTCTCAATCCTCACTCATTTTCAGCATTACAAGCAAGAAGCATTCAGCGCCTTATGCAAGAATTTCCACTAAGTGGATGCTTTGTTGACACTAGCGTGGGTTGGCTTTGTTTCGTCATAGGTTAAATGGAGCGATAGTGTGCACAGGACCACATTATCAGTCCACTAAGCATTCACTTGCATACCACCACTGACTGGTTGACAAACAAGTGAAGACTAGTCTACTCTACTCAACACCCCCTTCCTTTATCAATCAGCACAGTCATCACAAACTAAACAAAATAAGATTTTGTAGGATCACAATAAACTCAGTCTACTCAAGGTGCTTCAAGCAGATGAAGCTGAAACGTTTATGTGCAGATGAGACAATGGCATCCATTCTTCTATTGTTTGTCAATAGTTAATAATCTATCTTGATAGAGTACATAAACGACGGATGGCGTTAAAAAATGGCATCTGTCGAAAGTAAATAATGAAAGCTTTTTAAGAAGTTGGAACCCACCTCGGAGTCGTAGTTAGCTAACGTGCTTGTTTCATGTTGAGCTAGACTGCCGGGGACGGGGAGATCGAGGTTCGAATCTCACTAGGGTGAAATGAGGTTGGTTTTTCCTAAATTATTTTCCACTCTCCCTCAACGCAAATGCGGATTAACTTCTTCTAAATTCAACCTTCCAGATTTCTAACTTATTAGTATAATTAGTACTTAAGCGTAGGCCTATAGCCCGAACGGTTAGTAAGACGCAGTACTTTTTTTAAAAAAGATGTTAAATAACGAAAAAGCATTTTGTAAAATTTGTTTCAAACTATTAAACAGGATTTTCATTTATTGGATAAAAATGAAAATTCAATTATTATGCAAAAGTTGAGATTTTTTTGTAACACAACGTCTTACTACCTGTTCAGATTATACGCCTATGTACTATTTACAATACTGGGTTAGGGACTAGAGAGGCTTAATTTAGATTAAATGCACCCGAATTTGCGTGGTGGGAAAATGGAAAGCAATTAAGGGAAAAATGCCCTCAGTGCATTATACCGGGATCGAACCCCAATCTCCTTGTCTTTGGCAGTCTAGTTCAACATGAGATTAGCGCGTTAGATTAAGTGGACGCCGAAGCGGGTAGGAGATTATTAATACTAGATTTTTAAAAAATTATAGATTAAAATTTCTATAGGCCTACTGATAATTACTGATAATCGATACTTTTCTTTCGATACCATATCCCTATCAAGAATTGTGCGTGTATGTGTGTCTGTGTGTGTGCATGCGTTAGTTAGAAAGAGAGATAGATAGAGTAAGAGAGAGAGAAAGTAGGCTTGGGATGAGGAAAATCAGAAAAAAAGGGAGAGAGTTCACGCAATATAAGTAGATACTAGTGACAATGGCTGACGAAAATAAGAATTATATATAAGTTATTTATTAAATTATAATTGTTAATAACAATATTATTGTGAGATAATATTTAGTTAAAATTATTATGTTAAAATCAATCTACAATAAACCCCTGTTTTATAAATTTAAAGAATAAAAATAAGGCTCCATGTTATTATTTATGTTTTTAATTATCTATAAGAATATGATAAACCAATATTAATATATATCATTTTCAAAGCAATTCTTTCGCGTATCATCAGGAATTTTAAGCGGAAAATTTGTTTTTTGGAGTAATTCACCATACATAATATTAATGATAAAAATTAGTGTAGTTTACATAGTATGATGTATTAAAATTTTTATTGTAATTTTAGGTGTGTGTGAGAGTTTATGTGAAGGGAATCTGAATTAGGCCAAACAAAGTCAAAGTCAAAACTACGTTTTTTGTGGCTGTCCCAAATCTCAACATTATAAATAAACTATTAATTCAGAGCATCTAGGTAATGGTAAAAACTAAACATACTGTGTTATTTTATGGTGACTTATCTACATTTAAGTCACTTAATCTCTTGTCAGTTTTGAACTTGAAATACTGTTTAGTAAATTTTCTGAAAAGGATTATATGTTGAAATTTGTCATTTGTCTGATGTATCAAATTAGTAAATAATTTAATAAATTTAGGTTTACTTCTTCTTTCGAAAGATTATGAAGATGTGAGGGTCATTGGTGAGTAAAATTTGAAACGAAGGAGATTTGATCATCTTCCTCAACATTTCGAAATTTCACACACACACACACACCTCTTTTTTAATGTTCACAGGTCTTACTAGCAGTCTTTCATTTATACAGAAAAACAGTTTAAAGCGTTCTTAGAAAATCTATTTATGTGACACTTCTGAGTCATTAAAACTAATTACACACTCACAGACCCATTTAGAAGTATTATTAATCTAATAGGCTTCTATTGTGTATTCATAATTTCATAATCTACTAAGTTTAGTCAGACAAAAAAACAACTGTTTGGGATAATATTGAATGCCACGTTCAATAGGTTCGTCAGCCCTTCTCTGGAGAAAGTGGACTAGACTAGGAAAGGGGCGGAAAGGGAATGGGGGGACTGCGAGATTGAATGGAAACAAAGAAGTCGTTAAAGAAATGCATTTGAAAGGTGACGATGGGGATACATCAGGAGGAAAGGACTAAGATTGAAGAGGGGCAGTAGAACTAAAGTGTGAGAGAGAATGTGGAAGGAGAAAGAAAGTCGACAAAATAGAATAGAGAGAGGTTAGAGATTGACAAGGAGAGAAGTCCAAGAGTTACTGCTCAGCAATGACACTCCAGTCACGTGCGGGACATTGTCAGGGGAGAGACAAACCAGAAGAGAGAAACATAATCGTTTAAAACTCGGGTGAGATTGGGAGAGGAGAATTGTGGGGTGTTGGAGAGGGGGTAGGAGGAGGTTGGAAGCTTTCAGATATTGGCAAACTTTTGTTGCGGCCAGAGCTACACAACATCGTCGGCATTAATTTCCAATTTGCTGGACAACCCTCTCCCTTCCTCTACCACATAGGATTCGCACCCATCGGACAACATGTCCATGTAGTTCAGTAGCTGGTAGTTGTTAGATGGGGGAGGGGAGGTAGTTGTGGGGTTGAGGACGTTAGTGATGGGCTTTCACATTGTTACAAAATGATGGAATGGGAGTCTTGTGTATAAAAAAAAAGAGATCAGGACTAAAAATTAAGGTGACCATTCATTCACGGTTTTCGAGGGTATTCTTCGTAGTAAGACTCATATTTTGGATTGTACCAGATTATATCCCCAGTTTTAAAAATAAATTCATGCAGTTTGAAATGTGTATATATATATAATACAAAATTGTCTTAAGAAAGTCAGTTACTAAGAAGTATAAATGTAATATTTTTGGCAACAATTTACATCATATAGGCCAGCTACTAGTATTTATAACTCATTCTGATATTTTATTTACTTGATTTTTGTCTCTAGTTGTGTGTAGGCTAATTAGTTAGGCTAATTCTTTCATGTGCCATGTGCTATCACTTTCATCATGGTCACTTGACTATATAATATTAGAATGTATAAAAGTGGTTTCTACCTCACAAACGAGCCCCAAGTCCACAGGAATTGCCCTCGTACATTACAGGCGTTACATCTTTTTCTTCCTTGGAGCTAAAGTGGATTATATCCTAAAGGGCTCGACTGCTGAAACGGCATGGTCTCCTGGAGACGAGGTCACCTTATGAGACTCTCGTCCTTTGCCATCCTCAAAAGGCGTCTTGCCGACAACCCCCTCTAGAGTAGTCTTCGGAACGACCTGTGTTGGGACTCCCCCACCACTTTACCACCACCTCCTACCCTAGTTTAAGGCAACCATCGAAACGATCTTTTCTCTCTATCATTTTAAAATATACGCTTTTTCAATTATTTTTCCAAACGTACCCTGTTCACCTCATAAAGAAATTATTCTTTTAAGACATAACGATGTATATTTTAAATTTGTTTAATGAAAAATTGCTTAAGGCCAAAAATTTCCAACCAAATACATCGCTCCTTAAGAATATATTATAAACACAAATCACCATTACTTATAATATTAAAGGAATAATAGACTAAAGTAAATAAAATAGTATATACGATATTTAAAAGATAATTAGTCAATAAACGTTTAAGACCAAAAACTGTTCTAATAAACTCCATTGATCCTTGGGTATATATTATAGACACTAATCACCTCAACAAATCCTCTTTGAAGAATAATGGACCAAGATAAAAAAAAATACAATTTATTCAATATTGGCTATAAGCGAATATTGTTGGTTTGTGATAGTCACTATAAATTCTTATGCATACATTATAAATGCTTATTCTATTTACTCATCATGTTAGAGGAAGAAGAAGAATTAAAAAATATATATATATATATATATAT